>PVHY01004569.1:43580-92967 GCA_004024945.1 Uropsilus gracilis
AAAAAAAAAAAAAAAAAAAAAAAAAAAAAAAAAAAAAAAAAAAAAAAAAAAAAAAAAAAAAAAAAAAAAAAAAAAAAAAAAAAAAAAAAAAAAAAAAATAGCGAGAACTAGTTTCAAAAAAACAAAACAAAACAAAAACATTAAAAAACTAAACTAAAATACAGTTGACCATTTAACAGTACAGATTTGAACTATACAGGCCCATTTTTAGGTGAACTCGTTTCAATAAACATTGAAAAAAGTCTAGACTTGCAATCATCTGAAGACTTGTAGGCAAACCATCTAGACATAAAGACAAAAATGTTCAAAAGTTCAGTATGTCATGAAAACATAAAATACATGTAAATAAGTCTATTTTATCATTTACACCAGAAAATATATGCAAATATGCAAATCTATTATTAAAAGATAATGTTGATCAAAATGTAGGACACAACCACATACAGACCATGCTGGTCTCCCACCATTCAGTTCTAAGACATGGAAACACATGCAAAGGTGAGATTACATCATAGTTCCAAAAATTAACTGGTAAATTCTCTACTGTTGTAGTAATTTGTCGCTCTCTCCAGTTACAATTGCAATGAACTCAACTATTGTATCTACTTAAAACCTTTGTAACATCTCTATGTGAACAGTTCAAAATTGTGTATCACAGTAAAAAGGAACCTCTTTTGTGGTTCTTGGGTATTTTTCATTGTGTTTAGTGCCATACCATAAACCTTGAATAACATCATGGGACCCATCTGAAGTGCCATTAGTGACGCAGGAAATGCTCCCAAGAAACAGAAAAGTTATGACATTACAAGAAAAAGTTGAATTACTTGATATGTACCTTAGATTGAGGCCTGCATCTATGGTGCTTGCCATTTCAAGATAAATGAATCCAGAGTGAAGACCATTGTGAAAAAGAAAAGGAAATTTGCGAAGTCATTGCTACAGCTGTGCCAGCAGGTATGGAAATCTTGCACTTTTTGTGAAATGACTTTTAATCTTGTATTGAAAATTCATTTTATGTAGATATGTTTGCTATAAGAAAGGCAAACCTATAGACTTGAATATGATTTGAGAGAAAAAAAATAGTTATATGACAAAGCAAAAGGAAAGTGAAAGCTTTAAAACGGAGGAACTTGATGGCAGTAAAAAGTGGTTTGAGACTTTCCGAAGTTTTGCCTTAAAAATGATAAGATAACAGCTGAAGAGGCTGCAGAGTTTCTAGATACCATTCAGAAAATCATTGGGGAGAAAGAACATAAGCGGATTAGATTGAAATGCAGATGAAGGTACTCTCTTCTGGAAAAGAATGTCACAGAGAACAGTTAGTAAGGAAGGGAGGTGAGCCTCAGTGTTTTAGCTAGGAAAGGATAGAATAATTCTTCTGTTGTACAAATAAAGTCATTTATTATCAGGAAGGCCTGTATCTATAAAGTCACTAACCCCTGGGCCTTGAAGGGCAAAGATGAACACCATTTTGCCTGACTTCTGTTTAAATAGCAAGAAGACTTGGACAACAAGTACTGTTTCTGAATTGGTTTCCTTTGTTGTTTTTACTTGGGGTCTATATTGACAGATATATGATTCATCTTATAAAGAGATGACATAAACTTATGGCTTATATAAACTTATAGAACTGTAGCACAGCAAGCATATTTTTATGATTTTCTCAAAACCTTTTACTCTAGCTTACTTTTATTTCTGTCAGAATGCAATAATATCCATAACATAAAATAATTGATGAGCTGTTTGTGTAAGGCTTTTGATTAATAGCAGGCAATCAATAGTTAAGGTTTTGGGGAGTCATGTTACAAGTGATTTTTTGATTACACAGGCAGTCAACATTGTATAGCATTGCTTTAAAAGAATATATCACTTTTTGCTATTTGAATCATGTTACAATTTTGCATATGAAAATTGTATACCATGTTAGTACATGCAAGTGAATTAATTTCTTATAAGGTTTACATGTGTAAGTAAGTGCTAATTATGAGATTCCTGTGTAGGCCCATTTGGGTAACTGAGTTGATTTGTTGGCTAGATCACAGAAATCTTTTGAAATTATTAACCTATGAGCCCACTATTAAGTTCAAATAGCATAAAATAAGAGAATTCTTTAAGTAAAATGAAAGAACAAGAAAACTAAATGAGAAAATCCAATGATGTAAGAGGCAGCATTCGATATTAGAATTTTTCCCAAGAAGAATAAACTTCTTATGGAAGTTTGATATTTTTATTATGTGTAGTTTAAAATGTAGAATTAAAATTCTTATTGGAATTTCATTAAATCTATCAATTGCTTTGGGTAGGATGGTCATTTTGTACATAGGAATAATGGGGTACTACTCAGCAATCAGAAAGATAAACTCATGCTTAAGTAATACCATGGATGGAACTATAGTAGGGGATATACTAAGTGAAGTGAGCTATAAGGAGAAAGGTAGATACCAGATAGCTTCATTAATATGTCAAAAGCTAGAAAAAGAGTAAACAACATATCAAACAAAGACAAACTGTTAGAATGACCCTTTATATGAGACTTTAGATCTGAGACATTCAGGGGGGCATGGGGGGGGGAAGGAAAAGAAAGAGTAGAGAAGTAGGGGAGGGGAGAGGTAGGTATAGTGTTGTGTGGTGGAGGACTATAGTTCCTTTGGTGGTAGGAAATCTGTGGTGACCACACCTATGGAAAAAAATCCTATGTGGTGAAAAAATAAACAGGGATGTATACAAAATTTTAAAAAACATTTTAAAATGAAAATAAAATGTAAAAATGATATCTAAACTAAGCTTATATGTTTGTTTCTATTTTTGTTTATAATATTCTATAGCTTATAATATCTGGCTAGTAGTTTCTTTTGCTAGACATGAAAGCATCTCCATTTTTTCTTATTTGGAAAATATTAATTTATTATATATACACTACTTCTTCATGTTTCATTTTTTATATTAGTTTATTTTCTAATTTTGACAGCCTCTACTATGCTTATCATATATATACATATATAGCAATTTCCTCTGTATTATTTAGCCAACTTTTCCTCCCATTATGCAATATATATACACATGTGTATATACATATACATATATATACATATACACACGCACACACACACACACACACACACACACACACACACATATATATATATATATATATATATATATATATATATATATATATATATATTCGTTTTCCCCCTTCAGAGACAGAAGGCTCAGAAATCTAATTTTAGATGTGTGGTAATAATTTATCAACTGTCATGGTCTAAAACTCTAGAAATTCTATAAGAGTCTGGGGGCTCATTTGGGCATCTATTATTGAGGGTTGGAATGGCAATAACTAGGTGCCCTTCTGTCACTTTAGTTACCACCACTCCCAAGAGTCTGACAACTTCCATTACACTACAGAGGCTAATCCAAGAAACAGTTCAGAGACACTAGTCCCTGCCAAACTCCACACTGACTGGACTTATTTCTCATAGAACGTTCAAAAATGAAAGAAAAATGGAAGAGTTTTAAACCATGTTTCTTTACAACTACTAGAAGTATTTAAATATTTTCCCTCTATTTTCTTCTGCTGTAAATATTTCTTGAATTATTGTCATACATAAGACAGGGAAAAAAGCTCATTACTCTTAGTGTTGATTACTATTAAAATTATAATGCATTTTACCTATCATCATACAAATGTTTGAATATTTTACTCAATGATATTCAATTATAACAGTCCCTTCATGAAGTTGTAGTTACATTCTATAAGGTAACCTTTAAGTTTTACAAAATATGGCCACACAAAATCATAAGCATATTTCTGCTTTACTTAACAAAACATTGGCCTACTAGAATTGCTGCATTTACTTTTGCCAGTAATTAACCTTGAATAGCTACGTTTTCAAACCTACACACAGAAAATAATATAAACCCTTTTATATACTATTAATGCATTATACCATCTAATTACATAACCTTGTACTAACAGAGGCTAAAAAAATTAATTTAGTCAATCATTGTCTATGAATTCAAATAGCGTAGCACAAGGGATATTTGCTTGAATTGTATAGGAGTTGAATCTTACAGCACAAACCTGTGTTGCATATAGTTTAGAAATTTCCTAAAGGTAGATGTCAGTACTACAGACTATATGAGGACAAAAAGGAAGAATTAAGGTTTTTCTGAAGAATAAGTTTCACAAAAGCATGCAAATTTCTAATTACTACTGAATTCATGGTTTTGTTACTATTGTTGGCATATCTTGTTTTGACTGCTTAAGAACAAAAGCTTTAGTTTCATTGCTCCTGTTTCCATGAATAATGAGGGTAGTACAGAGCTTTCCTTGGGTGATTCTGAAATGAATTTGAATTCAAAAGGGACTGAGGGAGAAGTGAAAAAAATATTAGAACATAAATATTTAAATATAGATTAAATAAATCTCAAATATTTACTCAGTTCATTTTCATTTTTACATTAATCTGAATGATAATATTCATTATATAATTATGATAATTTTAGTAGCCTCTGAGTCACAAATATGATCTTTTTAAAGATGAAAAAGATAAAACATTTGTGAAATAGTCAATGCAGGAAACAGGTGATCAGATTCTCAGTTAGTGTGAATTTCCATCAACTTAATATGGTTTTGTATCGTTGATAGAGTTCTGAAATAAGTATTTTAATTATCAGATTTTGTATACTAAATCTAAATCTAATAGTATTCTCAAAGAACTACTCAATTTAATGTAAAAATATGTTTATATTTTTCACAAAATCTTAAAAAAGTTTCATGTTTAGTTAACCTGAAAACATTAATTCATGGAATGCTTATTTTCCCTTTTAGGAATACAGGGGTTAATTGCCCCTTTGTTGTGTTCTCCTTGGGCTAGTTGTGCAAACAAAATTGACATCAGACAGATCAGTTGTAGAAAAAGACCGAGTTTAATTATATATGTATTGGAATTTGTATGGCTGTTTGAAACAAACTGGGATTTTACATCCTAAGCTAAGAAATGGAATAGGAACTTCTCAACAAGAGAATACAGACAGAATGTCTCAAGATATCCCACCTCCCACCCCCACTCCCCACACCTCATCCCCCACCCCCCACACTCCCACCTTGCAGTATTTGCCTCTAACAGTAAGATTATTTCTAGAGATGACATCACATATTCATTCCCTAAGGAATGCTAAATATCTTTCAACCCTACAGGCCATCAGTTGTCCTCACTTCAACATGTTAAGTATATATTGGAAATTACCTGTCCCAGACTACTTGGAAATAACCTATTTCAATATTTTTGAGGAAGCAGATTCAATGATTTATTGCCATATTTGCATGGGACCTCACTTCCTTGAAAATTTGATTATAGGACCTAGTTTATGATGAAGAGAAATCTTAGGTATTATTCCAACTAATCAAGACACTATCAAAATATCCTGCTACATTATTAAATGGCAGAATGCACAATAGTTGGGACTGTCTCCATCTCTCACAGTCTTTCTACCTCTCTGTATATCAAATCAATATATGTACAGAGAGTCAATTAGTGGTCACCAGAAGGGAAAGCAATTTGACAAATAGGGTAAAAGGTATGTGTCATATGGTGAAGGATAGGATTTTTAGATGGAAATAATATGTATATATATGTATGTTATTTATACAGCTAGGATGGCTATTATACACACACACACATTTTATAACCATCCTATTTGGGGATGTATTATCTCACTTTCTTTATTTGCATTCCTCTAATGGCTAATGATGTTGAGCATTTTAAAAGTAGCTTTTAATCATTGTTTATCTTCTTTGGAATATTTCAGGATATATCCTATGTCCAGTTCTACTTGGGGTTGCTTGCATTTGTTCTTGAGATGTTAACCTGAATTTTTGTCATATATTGTCTCTGAAGTTGTTTTTACTTTGTGTTTGGTTAGTATTTTTTAATCTTAAAAATTTATTTAAGTAACATCATATTTTAACATTATATACTTTCCAGGTATCATTAGAAATCTATAACTATATATACTACCAATGAATGAACTAAGAAAATAAAATGTTTGGACTACAATTGTTTTATTAGACTCCAGATATTTAAAGTGCTAACTTTTAAGACACAAAAAGGTTTCACTTAGGACTCAATACAAATACATAGAACCACAATATGAACTTGTTGGGGGGAATCCATGGTACAATAATATAAACATATATTAAACCTGGCAGTAATGGAGGGAGAAGGAAATGAACCTCTTGGCAAAATGTGGATATTGGCAACACAGAGTGGGTAAGACATAGTATAGAAAATAGTCTGGACAGATTCAGGAATCACTCCAGCTGCAAGGAGTGTGGAACATCACTTCTAATGAGGAAGAGCCTGCAGATCCTACCAAATATTAGGGGTTTCCAGAACCATAGGCAGGTAGTTTATTAGCATTGCAAATTGCTTCTGAAAGGTAGTCTGGCTCTGGCCCCACCCATTAAGACGCTAAGTGATCTGGGCATAATGGTGTGCCCCTGTAATCCAGCACTGGGAGGCAAGAGATCAGGATCGCTTGAATTCACGGGTTCCAGACTACCTGTGACAATATAGTGAGACCTGGTCTTGAAAAAGCAGCTGGGCACTGTGGTGGGCATCTGTAAACCCAGCTACCTGGGAGTCTGAGGCTGGGGATCACTTGAGTCCACTTGAGTCCACCAGTTCGGGACTATCCTGGGGAACATAGCAAGACCTAGTCTCAAAAAAAAAAAAAAATGCAAAGTAAGTTCTTTATGAATAGCTCCAGCATCAATAAATGCCAAAATAAGTCCTTTATTCCACCATGAACAAACACCTCCCTCCCTAAATAAAAGACAGCCACCTTCACCAGGAGGTGAGTAGCTTCATGGACACCTGTAAAACTTGGGGTGGGGCACAGAAACTTCCAACTGGATGCCTGTATTTATGTCACTTCTCAGAGGCATTTCATCTGGATAACTTGATCATTGTGATTCAAGTGGGACCCCTCTGCACAACCAGGTTTTTATCTGCCCTTGTTTTCTTTGGGTATATTAACCAGTGTCTTCATAAACACTGGTTGCTTCCTTATGTCATTTTATCATAATCACTTGCTCATTTGGATAGTCAGGGCCATTATCATATCAATACAAGTCATAGAGAGCCAAGTAATGTTCACCAGAAGGGAAAGCAAGTTAACAAATAAGGAAAAAGGCATGTGTCATATGAAGGATAGAGCTTTTAGAGATGAAAATAATTAGTGTAACATATATAGAATTCAGTCACTGGTTTGGTAGTTATTCTTTGAAAAGTTGCCATGAGAAGAACAGAATGAAATAAAACTAATATTTTCCCCAGTTCTTGTAGATTGACTTGGTGACATGGCACTCCTTCAAAATTTAACCAGATTAAGATTTCACCTGGGCCTTCACAGCTATTCCTCCCAATCTTAAGGACTCTATTATTTGTTTCAAGTGTAGTCTTTTCCTCTTGGTAGTCATAGAATTTTCACTTATCTTATCCTGTTTTGAGGCAATCCCAGACATTTTCAGACCTGAGTGCACTCCAAGTTAAGCTAAACAAAGACCCTTTATTGGTCTTAGATTTCAAGGAATCCCTAGAGGTTAGAACATACAAATACAGTTATTAAGGATATGCTCTATTCCCATCTTCCTGGGACCAGGAGCCAGGATTCAGAGACAAAAAGGGTACTGGAGCAAAAACAGGCAGAATTCAAGGATGGAACTTCGCTGTTCCCATGGGTTGGTAAGCAAGAGGTAGACAAATCTGATAACTGTAGGCCCATATACCTGCTGTCATAAATTTCCTTGGCCCATGGTATTTGGGGGCTCATTATTTCTTCCTTAACCTGTGCATCCAGCAACTCTCTTTGTAACATAGACTTAAATGTTAAAGGAAGGAGTTACAGACCTGTAGAACAAACTGCTTCATGCTGGAGATGCAGGCAAAGACTTGATGAGCTGTTCATTCAAGACCTGATCAGGATGATCATGCATGACTGAAAAGGCTGTAGACTGTTGTGTGGGGTTGCGTTTGGACTGCCCTGATAAAGATACAGGAAGACAGAGAATCATGGAGCAGGTTTGCAAAGCCAGGCACTGCTCACTAGGCAGCAGGAAACAGATCTGTTGCTATTTATTTCCAGAAACAGTCAGGTGTAATTAATCATGCAACAAAGAGATGTAAAACAAGGTGCAGGGAAGGGGCAACATGTTTACGAGGAACTGTTGGAGGAAATGCTGAGCCAGGTGAGCTTATTCAAAGAACAGTGTAAAGAATTGTGTGTCAAAAGCTGATCACAGGACCATTTCTTAGAGCCTTTTCCAGATCAGAGTGGACAGTAACCATTTAATCACGTAATAGCTACCTGAGCACCCCATGCAGCCCTCTGATGCAGGCTGTGGTCTCAGGGTGTCCCTCAGGAATGCTCCATCCATGTTCTGCAAGGCTGAACCTATGCAATGGCGAAATCACAGCAGAAGACTGGTGCTCACAACCAGCAACAACAAATGCAATACGCTGATAGGAAAATGGACTTTAGCCAAATCTACTTTTCTTGTCCTCTCAGCCAACAAAGTTTAATCCCTGTGTTCTCAAAACCTAACTCTAAAACCAACATAGAACTTGCAGGCATCTTAGTTTATTATTGTGTTTTTTACATCCAGAGAACTCTTTCCAGATTTCTCCCTACTCTTTCACTAATCAATGACTGCTGACTCCATTCGTTAGTTAGAGCAGGGAGAACAATGCCTAAAGAAAATTACTGGTTAACTATCTCCAAGATGTCAGAAAAGACCTAGCAGACACCTACCCTAGCCTGCTGTAACTAATATATGTATAACCTGAGAGCATAGTAAAAGGGGTAAATGACTTATAAACTCCTGAGTGGACCAACACCACAGATGTGCCTGTGAAGCAAACCCCAGAAAGGACATAGCAAGCACCCCTCTGCACCCCAGTGAAATCAGGAATCCTCTCTATTAAGCACAGTTGTTTTTCATGGGCTATATTTGCTAGGACCCCTTCCAAGTATATGAATGCTAAATAAAGATTTGCATTGATTGGGCCTGACTTTGAATTCTTTCTCAGCCATAATTAAGGATCAAGTGTTCTTCTCAAACTGAGGAACAATCTGCCCTAACTGCTGTCAGTAGAACCCTGTTTTCATTCTTGACAAAGTGTTTAAAAGGCCTCCAAACTTGGAACTAGGGTCTCTTCATCAGATTTCTAGCAGGTGGAAGACTGGACAGTAGCTGGTTTGCTCCCAGCATATCCACTTTTTCTTCTAGAAAGTGGCATCACTATCGGGGTCCTAGGCCACTCCCTTGTCTGCTGATATATGAGGAACATGGGTTGTCATCTTCCAATGTGTCCTGAACTGGCAAGAAGGGTGTCAAAGGTAAGTGAAAATGACACAAAGCATTCTTAAAATCAAAATGATTCTTGAATCATCATTTACTTGGTTGCTATAAAAATCTTTCCTTGTTTTATAAAATTCAGACTAGATTGATTCTGACAGTTTCTGCTTGAGTTTTCAATGTTTCTGTGGGACACTGTATTACCATTTTTACTGATATCACTCACTCCATTGTTTACAAATGACAGATTTACACCCCCACCAGCAACTATTACCTAGACATACCCTTTAGTGAGTTACAAAAAGTTTGCTGTTTTTTGCAGATAACTTTGGAGGTCAAGAAAGTGATCTTACAGGAGTAATGAAGATGATCCCATCATCCCAGCTGCAATATACAAATATTACCTCAATTAAAAATGAATTAATTATAAAACAAAGAAGGTGCTCTCTAGGAAAAAAAAACACTCCAACATATCAGGAGTTAACATTTTGAAAGCATACTTAAGGCATATGTGAGTAAACAGATGTTCCTTATTATCCTGTTCTCAAAAGTAAACTAACCTAATTTTTAAATTTTTTAACACTGTAGTTCTCCTATAGATATGTAATACCCTAAGTTTACTTCCACTAAAATTGATACACCACAAATAAATACTGTGCTAATTTAGTTAAAACCCAAACATAGAAATTCTTAACACTTTTGTAATGACTGAGTGTAAGGAAAAGTGAGGTACTTGAGATGAAAACATAAAATTCTGTCTTTGATATACACAACCTGATGTGTGAGGCAAGCTATACACAACCTGATGTGTGAGGAAAGCCTACATTGCCTACAGTGTAGGCAATGAGGTGCTGTGCTGCAAGAAAGCTGTCTAAATGTGAGAGCTCAGTTTTTGAAAATTATTCATGAGCAGATAGGAGAGGAAATCACAAGAGGAAAAATCCCTCAGCCATCAGGATAGAGGACAGAGACAAAATAAATACAGCACAGTTATAAGGTATATATTCATTAAAGAAAGTGGAAAAAGAAAACTCTAAAGTTGTCATTTGTATGGCAGTAGCTTATGATGTTTAAATACTGTTTTAAAACTTTAATGGAACTCTAATTCTGATTTTCAAAAATATTCATATCAGTAAATCCAAACAGCTATTTGAATATAATCTAAGTAGCTATACTTTATTCTGTTGCAATCTTATTTAGTTCATATTCTTCTATTCCAACATTTGGAAAGAAAGCATGATATAAGTGAAATCAACATTTCTATCTATATATCAAGTATGTCCACTCACTCTAATGATTTCTTAAGAGAAAGAAAAGTAACAGTGCAGAGGTTGAAGGAAAGGAAATAATTGCTGTTAGAGATTTTGACATGGCTGAATATAAAAAGGCAGATGGAAACTTACAGCAACATCAAAGATAGTGCAGAGTGTCATGGTCCAGTGCACATTTAGGAAAAAACTGTAGTAGCACTGTTCACCCCAAAAGCAGTGCAGAGAAGTGCAAGAATAAGAATATGGAGAGAGAGATGAATAAATAGCAGAGAGGACTATTAACTGAAGGTTATTGCCAATGACTGAAATGTTTGCCAACTATGCTTTCCTTCCTTTTGGCTTCACCCACCTGTTTCAAGAGTCATCAATGGAGCAGCAATGGTTTCTAGAGCTATGTTTTTACATGTGCAATGATCTCTCTAGAAAGAACAAAAATTCCTGTGACAGACTGAATTTCTTGCACATATTTAATTAGGCCAAAATAAAAGCCTCATCTCTAGTTCACAAAAGTTGATTTATTTTAAGGATGGCTTTAACTTTAGGCTTGCTAATGAGAATACCATCTTATAGGCAGCATTTCTACCAACACTATTCCTACAAACTTGCCACTCAAGTTCAGAATAATCTGCTCTTAAGAATATGCACGCACGCACACACACACACACACACACACACACACACATACTTGAACACCTTCCAGTAACCCTGTAGTCATCTAGGGAATATTTAGAAATGTAGTTAATAAGAAGTCTTTGTCTCAAAAATTCTAATCTAATTGGTCAGGTACAAGGTTCTGCTCTTCATTAAAAACTTTCCTGATGAAAGGTTTTAATGAGCAGCCACACTTAAAAACAACTATAATTATGAATAGATGACTAATAATTAACAAGTTTAATGATATATAAAAACTAGAACATAAAACATATGTATAGTATTTTTACTAAACTAACATCAAATTTTTCACCAATAATGTGTTAGAAAGCAGAACAATATTATGAGACATAAAATAAAATACAGATCTGGTACTCAAAAATTTGCCAAGTTTCTGAGTCATCATCACTTATTATCAGGGAAATGCAAGTCAACAATGAAATACAACCTCTCACCTGTGAGAATGGCATACATCAAAAACAAACAGAAAAATAGAAATATCAAGTGTTGACCAGGATGAAAAATATCAAGTGCTTTCAGGATGTGGAGTAAAAGTAACCTGGGTACATTTTGGTGAGGATGCATATTGGTATTTCTCAACATATTAATAATAGATCTAAAATATGATTCAGCAATTTCACTCCTGAATATCTACCCAAAGAATGCAACACTAATTAGAATGGATACATGTCCTGCTATGGTCATGTGGCACTATGTATAAAGCCAAGTTTTAGGAACAAAATAAGGCCCAAAACCCAAAGAAAAATGAATAGAATAGAAAGATTTGTTTGTATATATATATGATTAATATAATACTAAATAATATATAATACAATATAATACTACTATAATAATAATTTAAAAATATTGCCATTTGTAACAGCATGGATGGAATTGGAGATTATGCTAAGTAGAATGACAGGAGAAAAACAAATGCAGGATTGCTTTACTAATGTGTGGAATATAGAGAAAGTGTCGACTGTGAAGAGGGCATAATGGATTTATGGTGGAGGACTACAAGTACCTTAGTATGCAGGGGTAACATGTACCAAAAGAGGTTGATCATACACCGCTAAGTCAGATACAGAATTGTAAACCAATGTGATTGCAATATAAATAGTTTTAAAATAATAATAAAATTGCTTATTACTGATAAATTAAACAATATCTAAACATTAAGATAGACATATAACTCGCATAGAAATTGCAGAAAAATATTATCTGCAGCTGTCTAAACCCAATATGAAAATCAACAACAATAATATATACAATAGAAACTACAATGCATGGAACAAAATCAAGAATATACTGAAAGAAAAATAAATTAAATAGTGACTCTTACAAGTTTTGTCTCAACACAGAAAGTTGCAGTCACCTACACCATTTATCTACACATATATTTGTTAGGACTCTAGAACAAACACTACTCTTGTTAATCTGTTGGTTTAAACTATAGAAATTTAAGACAAAAGGTAGAAGAGAATTTGACAAGTCCTAGAAGCTAGGATTCTGCTATAAAAGCATCAACAGGGTTGATTTCATCCTGAGGCTTCTCCCCTTGAGTGGTCAATGTCCATCTTAATCTTTTGTGTTCCTGCAATCTTTCCTCTGTGCCTCACAAATCCTTATGTTAATATTTCTGTAAGGACACCATTCAGTAGTGTGAAACACCACTAAGATTACTTCATTTTTACCTTCATTAGGTCTTCATAGGCCCCATCTCAAATACCATTATCATCAAGAAAAGGGGGGTTAGTATTTTAATATATGAATTTTGTCAGCTCAGAATTATTCATCACACAATACTACATTGATGATTTTGTTATTAAGCTTTTTGTTAACATTTTTCAGGAGTTTCCAATTCAGGTAAACAGTTTGGTTGTTCATTATGAATATTCATGGAAGACCCTTTAAGTCCTTAAAATCAAGTATCAACAGTCTGTGTACTAAAATTTCTTGAATCCAACACTTTAAAATCCTCACCTTGCTTTTTCTACAATTCTAGGATTATTGCATCATAGTTCTTACCCAATTATAATCATGAGTATCAGTATTTGAAAACTCTGTACTGAATCACTCCCCTATTCTCAATAAATTTTGCTTTGCCTCTCAGTCCAAGACACTGTCAAGCTCTATAGAAAGTGTTGTTCTTTGTTGTGATGAGTAAAAAGGAATTTTTTTTTCTTATCCTTTCAATTGTGCTTTTGATATTTACAGATTACATGGTGGGGGAGCTTCTTTCCTTTACTGTCTTAGGTTTTCTGGCTGGAACTTTGCAAATTTAGATCACAGATACAGAACAGAGTTTAACACATCATACACTCATCACATGGAGAATCCTAAGGATTAGGACTTGATTTTAACAGCATCTTCAAAAAAAGAGCAATAAATTTATAAACACTTGATAAGCAAAGGAAAAGGAATTAGGATTTTCTGGAGTGGCAAGTCATAGGACGGTAAATAACAAGGGGGACACTAATGAAATGAGGTTTGCAAATGCATGTGCATCTCAGCACTGAATTTTTATCATGCTCATAAAACTTCCTGAGAAGAGAATATTTATCATAGTCCACATTTCTCGGAAATTTCTGCTTCTGATGAAATAAAAGATCTTCTAAAAGGCTTCTTTTTGCTTCTGCTGGTTTTCAGCTGCCTCCAGGTCAAAATAATCTTCATGCCAAGCTGGCATACTCTGAACTCCTTCAAGATTTACCTTCTCACAACATGAAATAGTTGTGTGTGTGATATTGAAATTTTGTGCAAATGGGGCAAAAGCCTCCAACAACAAGCCACAGGAAAAAAGTGGCACTTCTAAAATGTGACTAATGCTGCCCAGATTCTTTCAGATTTGTACCACCCCCACACAGCAATTTCTAAAGTCACAATGCAATTTAAACAACAGGGTTTTATTAAAAAGAGCAATTAACCAGGAAAACAAAGTCCTTAATGTCACAAGTGCCAGTCATTTTACCCCAATTACTGTTTAGTCTGGAAGTCCCTAACACATGTCCAAGATGGTGCCCCTTTGCCCCTCCAAACCTGAGGCAGGCACTCTGCAAAGTCCACTCTTTCTCCAGCATCTTCTCTTCTCTTCTTTTTCCAGCATTCTGAGCTGCTCCACTTCTTCAAGGTTCTTCAAACTTTCCCACAAATACTGATGCAAAATCAGCTTTCCACATGCCTGACTTTCTCCAGATACTAGCCACATCACCCTGCTGCAACACCACTCACACACTTCCTTTACCAGGCCCGCCTTTGGCAGCTTCTGGCCAAATTCACCAGGCCTGCCCTCAGCAGCCCCTGGTCATCCCTGGCCTGTCATTCTGGCATCTGACTCCACATCTGCTTACTCTTCCAGGGGGCTTTCACCCTGGAAAGTCCATTTCAGCCAGTCCATACGGGCTGTTCTATGGACCTGCCATTTTTGTGTCCATCTTCTCTCTCTTGCTCCTCTTTTTTTATGAGCCCTTTCACACTTCTCACTTCTTGCAGGTCTTTCTCTCAGACCCCACCCACCAGGTCAGTATGGCGCCCAATACAATTTTCACAATTGCGTCATCACCAGAGGCCCTTAGCTGCTCATCTAGCTGAGTCACCCCATATCAATATGACTCTCAATTATTATACTTATTTATAAAGTTATAAATATCTGCCATGAAATAAAAAAATGCTGCTAAATAATCTAAGTTAAAAAACCCATCAAAGTCATGTCCCAGTTATGATGCGATTTGTGGTATATATTTTAAAAAGCCATTGTGCATGACGTACAGTGAATCCATTTCATACTCATACCTCCACACTCTTATTGAAATTGGACAGTTTTAATGACTTTAAAATGTATCATCCATCCAGTACTATCAATCTTCTTGATGGATACAATTTCAACAATCATAAATTTGCAAGCATTCTGCATTGGATTTTAATTTTTAGAATTAATTTATACACAACTGAAAAGGAAACAAAAAATTCTACCAACAAAAAGAATTTTTCATACAAGTATTAGAGGAAGCGATCACAATTTATCATTGTATATGCAATCAGATTTCAAGCTTGTAGGCAGTCATTGATACATGGAACAAAATTTCACACATTTATATCCTAATGGAGAAAGCTCATTTAAAACTTATCCTTTGAGGAAAAAAATAGCTTCAGCTTTTCATAGTCAACTTTTGAAAGTTAATTTCAGAATGTGTTTATAATTCTTATAGTCAGAGGAAAAATAAAATAAAAACCTATCATTGAATCTACTATATTTTCAAGAAAGATCCTAGTAAGAGGTAGGTCAACAACACCCTCTTCATTAGACAAGTAAAATTTTATTTACCCTAGCACCCAACTCATCAAAATATGCCAAATATGCTATAGATTTTAATAAATGCCTGGAAATAAAATCAACATTGCTTTACATTAGAGAATAAAACTAACCTGGAAAAAACCTGGAAATACATGAAAATGTAGAAGCATCTAATTTCTTAAGTAAAAATGAAATGTCTAAAATCAATGAGTTCAAGAGATTAAAAAATGAATAAAATGTGTGAAAAATTAGGGAATAAAATGTTTTTATAAATCCCTTTAATGGTGAATTCGATAAGCTGAAGTATAAGCATGTTGTCAAGCTTGCAAGGGTAACACTAACAAAATGAAGGGGCAGTGATAGAAGCATGTGTCTAGTAGTGGAACTGGAGAATCTGGATAAGGAAATAACTCTTAGTTCAGCACACTTATGTAGGACTTTGCTAAGACAAAGTCTACAGAACAACTGGAGGAAGAAAATACAACAAGCCTTGGGAGCAGTGAGACTTCCAGAAAAAGTTCTTGGTTTGGGAAAATATCCCATTAAAGTTTCCTATTAATAATTTGATGTCCCTAATCAAAACCGCCTAACTCTTGTATAAAGATACATAATATATAATCTTGTACATTTATAGATAATCTTGTATAAAGAAGGGCCCTGAACCCCGGCACAGTGGCTCACGCCTGTAAGCTTCAGCCTATGAAGCGGCTGGGGCTAGGGATCCCAATTAGAGTTCTGTTCGGGGCAAGACAGCGAGACGAATCCCACAAAATAGGTGGGTGCCATGGTGCACACTTGTAATCTCAGCTACATGGGAAGCTGAGGCTGGGGATTGCTTGAGCCTATGTTACCCCAGGCAACGTGAGACTGCGGTTCCATGAGCAAAAATAGCGAGACCTAGTCTCAAAAAAAAAAAAAAAAAAAAAAAAAAAAAAAAAAAAAAAAAAAAAAAAAAAAAAAAAAAAAAAAAAAAAAAAACCCTGAAATAAACACCTCGGGTTGCCAGATTTGTTCTGATCCCAGGGGAGAATGGGGACCTAACGTCCTGGCTCAACAGAAAACAGAATGCTGTTCTTATCCAGTTTTGAAATAGGTCTGATACACAGAACAGTGGAAGAATCAAAGTGAAATTTCTTTACTTTCAACTTTTTGCCTATCTATTTCAATTGTGTCAATAACAGCAATAAAACAATATTTGAAATAGATGTCTAACTTTTTTTTAATGTTAACATATTTTTGGCCTTACACTTGAATAACTATGAAAAACCTATCAGAACTACAGGGAGTTCCTGCCCATTAAATGTTGTTTTTTAAATGGAATATAAAACAGTATATAATCTGAACTGCATATGACATTTCCCATTAATATTTCAAGAAAGATATTTTTTATAGTTATCATAATGGCACTATTACATTTGTTATCATCAGACATGTAATTTCTATTGCTTATGCTTTGAGAATAAAAATGAAAAAAACTTTAACTCAATTGATATCTGATTTAGTTTTACTATTTGCCTAAAATAGCTCAAATAATCGTGTACATGTTCAAGCGGAATTTTATAAATCCTATTTTGTTCTAAATTCACTAATCATGAGATGCATAAATATGGTTCTAATTTATTTAGTAATAAGTTAATTCTGAAGTTTTATAAAATTATATTAGTAAAATTGAATCAGTAGCAGCTGAAATCATTTGGTTAAAAACTACAAACTACAACTCTTACTTATGCCAAAAAACCGTTTCTCCAAAGTTTGGTCAGGTTTTCTTATTTTGACTTTATTTTGATTATACTGTACTGACTTAAATTAAGAATGTTAGCAACACTTTAGAAGTTCATATAGTATTTTAATTTTCTCCATATAAATACTTACTACTCTGTTAAAATAATGGCTTGCTTCTAGTATAGGGTGAAATAGAAGAAAGAAAGAAATAGAAAGCAAGGGGTTAATCTCTTTATTGCCCCAAATCATTCAAACCTCTGATTTCAGGTGATAAGATGTATTTTAGAAACATTCAGTGGAATTTATATAACTCTCACAGTTGGGACTCTTATTCCTTGATTCCAAGAATATAACCTTTGAAATTGTTCAATGTCTTAGAGACATTTGGTATCCAACATGTCCATTACTATTCTGCTGAGAGTCCACATAGGAAAAAAAAAAGAAAAATATAGGCAAGCAATCCAAAGTGCAACTCACAAAGTTCCACCCACACCAGCCTGAGGGAGAAAAAGGAACCAGATTGTGCCAGGACTTCTACAGTTTTAAAATTTTCTCAGAGAATTGACATAGCAGTAGATAATTTCTATGTAGGCTAATAGGACCTCAAGAATAGTATCTTAAATAGAGGCCTTGCAAAAATGTTTATGCTAGGTGCTATGCTCAATCCACCCCCCACCCCCCACCCCCCGCCATGCAGATCTGGATAGGTGTTGAGTCAAATGAGTACCTAATGGCCAATCACCAAAATGGGTGAAGTAAAGCTGGTCAGTGTAGCACAAGCACCACTAGATGAAAAGACATCATTCTCCCTGTTGCCAGATACAGTCCCCTGGAAAGAAAGAGGAGGAATTGAGTCTTGGCTGAAAGCAAGCTTTGAATATGATGATCAGAGAGACACAAGATAAAAATAAAAGATGCAATTTTAGATCAGAAGAGTTTAACCTGAACAACTTTGATGCTGTTTGCATGTACAAAGTCACATTACAGAAAGTTAAGGAAGTTATAATACTTCATTCATTTGAATTCCAGGTTGTTAACTTTGAGTTTCATATAAAAGAGGGTTTTAAGAGATTTTACTGTTCCTTGGGCCAGAAGGCATAATTGTTTTTGTTGAGCCACGTATTGTACAAGCAGGTATGTCATTCAGTAAGCAACTAGTAAAAAATATGTTGACTGGATAAATAACAATTTAATACTGTTTCAAGATAAATTTCCCCCAACTAGTCATAATCCTCAAGTTTTGGTCTCCTTACAAGTATTTTGATATCTATAGCTGACTTTATAGTCTATGGCAAAGATCAACTAAAGAAAAGTATTGCAGACAATGCCTTTATCCTGTTTTGAAACTTCTCAAATACAGAGCGTTCTCAAATACTCTTCATTCTTGTTCTCCAACTGCAGATTATCTTTTTCAATAACTTGTACATTTGATTCTGTTTCTTTCACTCAACGAACAACATCAAACTCTTCAGCTTCAAGTTATAAATTGCATTTCACCCTCAACCATTGCATGTCAAACATTCACTTCCTTATTTATAAATGCATCAGGTGATATCACTAGACACTGGGACACTGAAACATCAGAGGTAATAAATGAACTTAAGACCTATATTTTAATGATGGAACTCAAAAATTACCAAATAAATAAGTGACTTCTATAATATCAGTTATATTATTATAAATATTATAATTAAATATTTAACTTATCTGTCCCCAAGAATAGATATCTAACAAAATCACCCATATTTTGTTCATATAGAACCATATCATGTATTAAAAATTATACAAATATACCTTAAATACCACTGGACATGTATACATATTATTGCTGATATTGGTGTACACACACACACTTGTGATTGATTAAGGAACCATACTGTAGTTTTAGAACAATAACAGATGGTATTCCAGCTGAAGAAAGAAAATTATTTAAATATCTACATAGTCAATGTTTCATAAAATCTGACATTTTAAGGTAGGTTAATATAAGCCCAGCATCTGTGTTTAATGCATTGTTTTGAAAGGGATCATTATTATATCTTTGGCTGTAGTTGTATCAGTGTTTCTGCTTACTAATCACTGTGTTCTGTTCACATGACCAGCATTTGCAAGTGTTTCATTCTTATTTTTCATTTTTTCATTCCAAGTTTTTCTTGAATTGGATCCTTGATCTGAAGCCCGTGTTTCACTTCAGGGATCTTAGATATCCACAAGGAACTTCCCATCAAATCATTTTTAAGTTTGTTTCCACTATCATTTTGCCTGAAAACATGACACTGGCACTTATTCTTAAAAATCTTCCAAGAAGTCCGCTTCCTCCTTTAAAGATTATATTCTTGGATACAATCTCTAAGTCATACATCTCAGAGAATTATGTCATTTCTGGCTTCCTCCTCCTCAGGTCTATTCATTTGTCACTGAGAGTTATGTCTCCTTTCTCCACCATTCTGCACAACCAGGTCCTCTCGAAGGTTTCTAATGACTTCTTAATCATAAAGACATTTCCTTTACTACCATCCTGCTTGACTTCTCTTGTTTGATGAAGTGGAAAGAGTATAGATTCTTGAATGAATCATGCATTTATTTCAGCCCAAGTTGTGCCCTTGTGTTACTTTCAATGAACTTTTGCTTTTATATACATAATTTAGGTAAATTAACTGACGAGGCTTTTTTTGATTAAAAATAACCTGTTAAAATGCATAATTTTTGAGGATCATATATAGTGCTTTCCACAGCCTCTATGCATTACAATGAATTTTTTAAATTTCTCCATATTCTCACTGACATGTGGTTGACTTTTTTTTTTTTTTTTGTAGTAACAGCATTGACAAAACAAATAATAAAAGTACAGGTCAAAATCCCTGATGAATATGGATGCAATATCTTCAACAAAAGTATCAAGTGGTTCTAATAGCATATTTTAAAAGATTATGCCTCATTACCAAGTGGGATTTGTCCATGAGATATAAGGATAGTTCAGCATACAAAAGTCAGTTGGTCAGTTGGGTACAGCATATTAACTGAAGTATTAAAATGACACAATCATCTCAATAAATGTAGAAGCAGATCTTTATGAAAATCAATAGTCTTTCTTGATAAAAATTCTCAACAACCCAGGAATAAAATAATTTAATATAAGAAAATATACTTATGGCTAACATCATACTCAATGGAGAAAACTATTCTCTCCTCTAAGACCATCAAGAAAGCAAGGATACCCAGTCTCACCAACTTCTATTTAATATAACATTGAAAACCTTAGTCAGAGCAATTGATGATATCCAAGTTAGGAAAAAAGTAAATTTGCGTGTTTGCATACTATATGACCTTACATAGAAATAGCAATTAAAAAAAAATAAAATCTATGGTTGAGCTCAGTACAATTTTGACAGTCAAACCATAACCTTCAGTTTGATATTGTAACTGCTTTCCTTTTTTTCCAAAAATATAATAATCTCAAATTATCCAAACTTCTATTCATTTCAACATTTAAAAGACATATAGATCCAACATCAATTTCCCAGATAAGAGAAAAAACTATAATCAATATAGCCTAAAAGTACATATCTAAAGACAACCTATTAAATTATAAATAAATTCCAATAACCAAAAATAAATCCCTGATATTTTCTAAAAAGTACATAGACCAGTTCTGAGCTCTGAGCTCAAAATGTCTATAGACCTAATCTATACCAACTTTCAATATTTAGAGACCAAGACAATTAGGCACATAGAGAGACACAACATATAGACAGAGACAGTTCAATTATTTATCATTTATCCCATGTGGATTATATTATACAACTGCAGCTCCTCTTCCTAGACTTTATAAACAAAGCAAAAAAAAAATCCTAAAATACATGGAATGTTGCTGGCAGAAATCACAGGTTTTAGATGTCATCCCACATACATGAACCCTTGGAAGAAAAGGTTCAGTTAGAGCAATTACAAAGAAGTCCCATGGCCTTGTTTTATCGCTTTAGGGCTTTCAGTCTTCAAGTCTTCACCTTAGACATCAATACTGGGGTATATCTGTGTAGAAGCTGAATGAGCAAAATAATATTCAATCTAAAGGAGTCCTCTCCTGCAAGGCACCATGCATGCAATCCTTGGGTGTCCTGGAACAGCCAGAAAGAGCAAACCCAAAATATTAAGAGTTAAAATTTTCAGTTAAAGAAGTTATCTCCTTACTTCTCTTAGCCACACTGGAACAGAAGCTGAGAGTGTACCGTAAACATCAAAATACAAATCACATCATCTTTTAACACCAGGAAGAAAAAACACAGATATAAAAACCATGTTCCAAGGCTTTTATCATCCAATGAAGTGCTCTCCACAAAAGATAACCTTGGTGGAAAGTGGAGTCTTAGAAACTTATTTTCTATCAGCAATCCAACAAATTCATGAATTCAAATGGCAAATATGCCCAAGACAAAGTGTCCATAAAAGTTCCCAGAGGCTGACTCTTTTAAGCTCACACCTTGAGAATCCCACATTATCTCCTAGAATCTATTAAGGCTACCAGCAATTATTAGTACTTGCTTATGGCTTCTTCCATTCTAGTATCCATGCATATATTTGTTAATTTAAGCCATAACTGCTCCACTGTTATCTTATAAAATCCCTGGAGGTAAAGATCAGAAGCAGTCACAATAAAAACAACAACAACAACAACAACAAAACCAAAAAATAACAACCCAAGTCACAGCAACTCATCATTGAATGTCAATGGTAAAACTGTTAATCAGACCTATAAACCAACAGAGATAACAGACGAAAGTCCAAAGTCACAACATCTTATCACCATCTTTTGAGTTAAACTGCTTATTTAGTTCCAGAGAGGTCCATAAAGAGACCTCATGGTCATTTTGTAGCAGACTCCATCTTTGATCCAGCCATGACATTTTAATAGTAGCCATCTTGAAGCACAGCTGTTTGCTAACTCATGAAGCATGTCCTGCAAAATCAAACCTCTGAAAATGACTATAAACCAATTGCACACACACACAAATTTCCCACAAGGTCAAAGCCAATTTTTTTTAATCTAAGCATCAGCAGCATATCTATACCTCTCTGAAACAAACACAATATTGAAAAAAAAAACTTACATTGCTGTTTACAGTAGTCAGAGTCATCTTTGGAAAGCCATTTTCCCTAGGGGGCTAACTAACATGGATGACTCAGACCTAAATTGGTCATGAAATTTGTTTCAGGGCAGGGTAAAGATCATCAAAGCTGCCTCACTCTGAATGGGTTCTGCCATCCATCCCATTAAGACCAAAAATTGCTCTAGTGAATAATTTTAAATAAAAAGAAACTTTTGTAAAATTAGTGTGATACAGAGAAGGGAAAGAATAGATAAGACAGTTTCCCCATGAAGCACCCAAAGTTACTCATCCTCTCATGGGTCAAACTGCACTGATCCAAAACAGAGGCTGAGACCCAAAAACTTGCCACAAGCCAAAGTGGGAACCCATAAGAACAGGGTGGAAGAGGCCAGACCAGTTTGGAAGGGAAAGAGCAATATCAAAATCAAGATAAAGGCTGCCATTGTCAGCCTCTCCATGGGTCTCTCACCCACATCCCTGTTTCTTTACAGTGTCTCCCTCCATTTCCAAGTCTTATGCCAGTCCAAGGTCAAGGAAGAGGCTGCACTTAAGTCTCCCTGCAGCATGCCCCTTCTCTGTCTTCTCTAGCTTCTGCTGTTCACACTGCTCCACCTTTGTGGGTGGGGCAGGGAAACTGGAACCTTCCCTTTCCTTGGGGACAATATTATAGTTCCTAGCTTTATCTCCTGCCCCAACACCCTTCCTTAGGTGGGGCACTGAATCTGAAACCTCCCTTGGTAAACATTACACTGTTATACTTTCTCTTAACTCCTTATTTTTTGAATATCTTTCTCACTTTCTTGCCACCACTGTCAAAGGTGTATATGGCTATTCATTTTCATGTAGCTATTTCTTAGTTGATCACAAGACATACATTTTCTTAAAAACTATTCTCTTTTCTCTACTAAGTTTTCAGATATATTTATTTTAATCATGAAATCTTTAGGGTGATTTCTTTTTGTTCTAACAATGCAGTGCTGCCTTTTCAATTTATTATCTTTTTCTTTTCTTTTTTTTGGAACAAGTTGTGTGCAGTCACACAAAGTCAATTACATTCCCATTAGCCACTTGTTTACTGCAAGTTTTTCCCTTTCAGTCTTAATGCCTGAAGACAGAATCTTATTCACAACTGTCAGTTCAAATTCACATGGCTGGTATTCATCTAGCATATCTCTAGTGTGTGAAGAGATATACATCTACCCATGTAGGCTGTAACAATAAATACAAATATTTACAGACTATTCTCATCTTCAAATCTCTATTTTTTTAATCTACATATGTCTTGCCTAACTCAATTTAATGTCTATCAGTGGACTGATATCTCAAAGTTAATTAAGAAATATTTATTCAAATGTTGGGATAGCTATGATTTTTGATTTGCAAAATCAAAAGGTATATATATATATATATATATATATATATATATATATATATATATATATATATATATATATATATGTACCTTATCCTTAAGCTATTTTTTACAGGCTATAGATTTTCATTTCAGTTATCAGAATATAGTACTTAATTTTCAGTTATTTATTTTAGAAACTCATATGGATGATGATGTTTAAATATTTTTCAGGTGATCCAGTGGTTCCATTATGGTGGCAGAGAACACTGTCACAAGCAGTGACATCAAGTTTTTTCATTGTCACCGGAGAAACCATGACCTCCTTATATTTCCCTTGTCCTTTCTTGCTTAGCTGAGTTCTAGAGATTAGAAATCCTGGTAAGGTGGTTCTATAATGTTAATTCATTGGAGAATTATTTCTCCTATTATTCTTCCACTTCTTATAGGCAATAAATTTGCTGAACCAAAAAGAGATTAAAAAGCTAAAATTTAGCTTTAAATTATGCCCTGCAAGTCACAGAGCAGTAAAATATACTTAAAGCTGTGAAGGCACTAAGGGAGTCATCATAATTTGATGTTGTTAAGAGCAACTAGGACATTTAAAGAGGAGAATTAAGGGCAGTATACCGAATAAGAATAAAAATTAAGCTTATAACAAAGGAAAAGAGAATTGTTACAAAAATAAACAGGAGATATCTTGGTGGGCCCCTCCTCTTTCTAGTCAGCTTATTATATATTTATGGACATCATACCTTAATGTAGATATATCTATTTCTTAACTTTGATATAATGATTTCAAATATATCTTTATATATTTATTTATCCTTTTCCCAGCAAAGTTAATTTTTTTATCTATCCCCGTAAAAACCCATGCTAGTACAAAATAGTTAGATTCAGCAAAAATTCATTGTTTCACAATGACTTTAAGCATTTTTGAATATATCATATAATATATGCTAAAGTAAGGTAATGAATTCCAAAATTTTAGTACCAAATTCTATATAAGTCTGTTGCTTTATCATGGTTTTCCAAGGTGGTACAGGAAGAAAATCAATCATGTTTAAGTTAATAAGGGTGCTACTCTGAAACAATTATCCTGATTACAAACTTGCTGCTTCCTAGAGTCAGTACAGGTCAACTCCATTCTCCCCTCAACATAAATATGTGACACTCCATGATCTCTTATATATGAAACTGACCTTCATTCATTAACTGATTGCTTTATCACAAACTTAAAGTTTCAATTTTACATTTTTCCCTGAAAATATTTTTTTTCTCCATCTCTCATCCTGTTTTCTTGGTTCAGGACTCCAATTAGATTAAAAAAGTACAGTATGCATAGTTGGGAAATTAGATAAATTGAACTCAGGTATACCTGGAATTACAAGTTAATTCTCCCCCAGATGTACTGCTTGGTGTTGTGTAGTTTTGCTAATTTCACTAAATGCTAGTGTAGTAGATTTCATTGTTGTTCTGAAATGAAGTACATAAAATGCCGAGCAGAGAGAAAGTGTCATAACTAGATACAAGAATTTTTGTATTTTATTTCTCACTTCTTTTAAAACTATGTGTAGTAGCTAAATTACTCATGAACTGTTTACCTTGTATGACTTGGATCAAAGCAACTGGACAAAGTTAGACATGTTCCTTTTATTTTCAAATGGAAGCCTGGTCATCTGCATATCCCACTAATAATGACCTTAATATCTCTGAACTGAAGATATATTATCACACAGAGATAATACTAAGTAAAATGAACTATTTTACTTCAAAAAAAATCTGATTTTTTTCTAAAAAATGAGTTACTTGGGTCTTTAAATGAACATCACAAATAAAATTTTGAATCTAAAAAATATGAACCTGCCAATCCTACCTCACTGAAAAAATATTCATAACTAATTGTATTTCTTTGGTTTTAAAAACAAAGAGTTCTAAAGTAATTGTAAATAATGATCACTTGAATCTAAAGATCTATGCAAAGCATTTTAGGGACTTAAAGATTGCTCATTAATTTATAATAGTAATCTGAGCACAACACTTTCTATAATTACTAGAACTGGTCCAAGAAGGCACCAAGAAGTTCAACAACAATCATTTCTGAATTTGACTTAAGAAATGATAATTCTTTGTCAATTTTAGAAATTTTTCTGTTTGTAAAATGTTATTTTATATAATTCTCCAAGATTAAGATTTTGTTTTGCTTCTACAAAAAAAAAATAAAATATTCTAGGGTACCAGAATAAATCTTGAGTCTGCCATTTAATAATAGTAAGCTTGGCAATGGAACCAACTCATTATGCTTCAATTTTCTCATGGTTGTAGGTGAGATATTATTAGTGCTTCCCTCATAGAACTGTCAGATGAATGAAATGTGTTATTTTATATAAAGTACTTATATTATTAAATTAAGAAAAATAAAAATGGAAGATAGATCTTAGATGGAATCTTGGGCAACTTACACTACTAGAAGGATTAGTTGTAAAAAACAGAATGTCATCACTGTATCTTTTCACAACTATTCAAAATAAAAAAAAATACTGATTTTGCATTGCAGACCTGGAAAATACTTGAGAATATTTAGACACATAAATAAAAATGTGATCAAACAATATTTTAATTCTATATCACACAATTTGGTGATTTAAATTATTGTACTTATTGTATTGTATTTAAATGTTTTGTAAAAAAAATTCCTGGCCTTGTCCTTAATTTTATAGTTCACAGATGTGTTGCTATGACTAGAGAGAACTCAGTAGTCTATAGGTTCCTTACATGTATTCACTTACTCTAGAACATGTTCTCTTTTGTGTTACTCCCCCCCCCCTTCTTTCTCTATCCTCCTTTTCTCTTCTTTATCTACATGTGTCAGGGAATAAGCCGTATATGAACTCTGTAGATAAATGTTTTCAGAGTAATGGGGTCCATAAATATGACCCATATACCTCAGCTCCAAGGGAAAAAGTCTGATGGTTTTGACGTGAATCAAATAAGTCAAGTGGCTGTTCCTAACCTGATTTCTCGTAAGGCTGTTTCCCCTCTGTTTGCTATCACATAGGGAAATTGGATACTAAATATACGTAAAATATGGATGCCACCATCTATCTTTTGAGACCCCAGACGTCACATACATACTTGATTAAATAGTAACTATATTCCTTTATGTATCCACATTTATCCATACCCAACAATTTTGAACCGAAAACAACTGCCCCATATACCACCTACATAAATGAAGATGTAGTTATCATGCCAATATTTATATTTACATAGGCATATTTACTTCAGAATATGAACACAAATACATAAAGCATTAAATACACAGACATTTCTCTTTAAAACTTGCAATTCTTAACCTATCTGATCATTCAAATATGACTCCACAGACAATTGTAACAGTAAATGTATAAATAATGGCTTAAAATAAAAAAATCTCATATAAAACACTATATGCTGAAAGAATATACAATGATTATTGATATAGTTTCTATGCCACATTCCACTTGACAAGAACACTAAAATAAATTCATTACTGATGCATTTCAAAGGGTGACTAATTTTCCCATTCACTGTTGATTTACAGTAAAGACCTCTATAAGGAATAACCACACATTCCCAAATACCTTGTTAGCAGAGCTTTACATTTTTTAAAAACTCAGACTACAGTCCAAAGATTTAATTAGGAAATAGGAACCAGCTCCTTAATATCAGCAACAGAAATACTTTAAATCAGGACATTTGAATATGAACTCATTCTCAGATTCTCTATCTTATAGCCATAAGTTTGAGACATCAGTTTGTCATAACAGTTTTGGCATTTAACATTGATCAACAAGGAATAAGAGGCAAAATTATCCACCTCAGTTCCTGACTACCATTTGATAAATTGCAGCTATGGGTAAGAATTCAATTATCTTTGCCAAACATAGCATCCACTCCAATTTTCTAGAAATGGATAAAGAACTAAGTTCCCTGTTACTTCTTTTACTGGTTGTTTTAATTTCCCAGCAGAGACCAAGTTAGATTCTCATATTTCTGGACTTCCACTTTTTAGCTGTCCATAACTTCAACATGAGACAGAGAAGTCACTTTGGCAGTTTCAAATTACAGACATTTAGCCCTGTTGGCTATCTGGCAAAAAGTAGAAAGCTTCTTTTTCTCTTCAATTGTATATATGTATCTGTTCCTCTTTTAGACAGGTCAACTTAAATCAAAGCTTCTCTTTTTAGTAGCATTGGCATTTGTCTCTTTTAGCACCTTATTGTGGAGCGAACATAAGTCATCAACACAAATCAATAACTTGATTTTTTTGGAAGAGTCTTATTTTTCTAAATGTCCTATATTCTCCCAGTGTCTTGATTGTATAGTCAAAGCAGAAGAAGTCAATATTTTATCCAACTGGCTTGCTACCCAGGTATTAAGAGTATATCTCACAAATCTAGGTTTATTAGATAATAAAAAATGCTAGTTAGATATGAATTTCATGTAAATAATGAACAAATTTGTATACATGTGTTCCATGGATTATTTGGCACAAATTTATCCTAAAAATCTATCTTTTGGAAAGTTTGATTTAATTGTATGTTGCTTGTGTAACTTGTTGTGAAGGTACCTTCCTATATTTAACATTTATAATTTGAAATTTCTAATATTTGGTATTCATTATTGACCCATTACAATATTCTGTAATGGGATTGGAGCCCAAGTACTGGATTCAAAGAGGTCCCAGGATTTTGAAGCCTGGGACTGGGTATTAATGATAAATTGATCACTTTAATCCATGAATATATCATTTCTCTTTGCTTTAGTGTAGATGTTGCCATCACTAAATTTTTCCTACTTGATAGAGTTGGAATAAGAGACTCAATAACCTTTATTGCAAGCTTCTTTCTACATTTAATTTTGGGCAAATATTTGGTAGTTATATTTTTTGTACTTTTGTTAATGAAAAGCCTCCACATTGATAACATAAGATAATGATTCTTATCACTTATCACATTACCTTATTTTCATTTTTTCAGACCAGAATTTTTCTGAAATATTTTCTTCTTATATTTATCTCTCTGTCAAAGAATTAGCTTTCTGATTAGAATTTAAGTGGTATAACAAAAAGAACTCTATTGCCAAACTGTGCATTTCATCAGTAGGCGTGAAATATGAACACAAATTATTTTCTTCTCAGAAATTATCTATCACAAATACAATTTTCCATAAGTCAACTTCTAGCAGGATTTATTTTGGACTAGAAATTGATTTGCTTGTTTCTTCATATACAATGCTTTTTTTCAAATAGTATAACATTGTCACAAAGATTGGATGGTTCAATATTTATATTCTCAGAACTTCAATGTATATTCCTCTACTTAATTACTAGATTTATCAAATTCTTCATTATGACACACAGAGCTGCTTTATAAATATTGTAACAACCTTTGAATGGCTTATAAGAATATCTGTGATGTGTGTTCCAGCTTTATTGGCTGTTTCCAATCTAGCACCACAACCTAAAGAGAATGAGGGTAATATATATAAACTTGAAGTAAGCCAGAATATGTAACCCCAATAATATGCTTCTTTGACATAAAATTATTTTGAGCTAGAGCAGCAAATTAAATTTCAAAACAGCAAATCAAGGGAAAGTTTCCACTTGCTGCATAAAGACAATATAAATTCTCTCTTTACTGGTGATTGCCAATTAGTCCAGACAGGGTACCATAGTCATCTAAACCCAATTCTATTAGGGTTCTTTCAAACACCTACTTTCTAGAGTTTGCTGCCCAGAGGAGCCTAACTCTTCTTTCTTTTATCTTGTCATTTCTCCACAAATTCACTATGTTTTTTTTTTTGAAAATACTATAAAAACTTTACTCTCAGCTATTGCTTTGAATTATTTTTCATTTGGGTTTCTCTTATATAGTGTGCTTTTACAAATCAATGAGCTGCTTATTTTTGTTTTGTTATTTTTTAAAAAAAAAGTCACATGTTAAAACCTAAGATACTTCAAGGTAAAATTTTCCCTTCTATAGCTAGTTTAGGAAGAAACTTTCTGCAACTGGCAATAGGAAATTTATTTGCATATAACTTTCAGATCAGAAATAATGTTTTTTAGCCCTAGTAATTATATTTTTGACCTAATCATTTACATTTGTATTCACAGAGTCATCAAACTAAATATATAATTAAAACCAAGGTCATTGTACTCTTACCAAATGCTAGCTGTGTGTTAAGCTGACCTTCAAAACCAGAAAGATTAGGCTCTTCATTATTTCCAAGAGACAGTAAATCTTTTCTTTTAGGGCATCACCAAATCTTTCTAGCTTTGTTCATATATTTTCTTATATATAACACTTTCTTTTAATCATCTCACCACAATTTAGTTAAATTATTTTCTATATCTATAAATGGTGCCATAGCCTCTTTACAAGGTTTCTTGACTAATAGTCTATTTAATGTATATTAAATAAGAAGTAATAGTCAGCTAAGGCAAGTGTCCTTTTGATCCCATTACTCAGCTCTTATTGCACTATCATGTTGCCAAATGGCCACTTATATCAAATGAAAATTACTGACCATGTCTTTTAAAATATGATACCAATTAACACACAGAGACCCTCAATACACAGATATACTTTACTGGGATGATCTCATTCTATTTCATCTCAACCTGTGTTATATTGCAGTCCCAAATACCATTTTAAGCTTCAATGTGTGAACTATTAGCCTAGTAAAATATACAATTGGAGGTTTTTTTTTCCAAATATACACAATATAAGCATTAATACCAGAAACATTAAAATCTTGATTTCACTACTATCAACTGCTGAGGAAATTAGATTTTTTAATTGCTTATTTTTTAATTATATATGTTTTTAAATATACATAATATAACTTATCTCAGATGCAGGAAGCTATTCATATAGCATATTTTTCTTTTGTTTTTCCAAAACAATACTAAAATGAAATAGGAGACAATGTAGAGCATAGAGCTTGTATCACAAATTAAGGAAACAAAGTAAAGGGAAAACACACCAAAGTTAACAAAGGGCAAAGACAAGTGAATTCTGACAGTAAATGTAAGTGATTTTAAAAACTCTACCACTGAAAGTGTAGTTTTCATTTTGGAGTACAAGGAAGTAAGCAACAAAAACAAACTAAAACCACAAAGGAAAAATAAAAATAAGAAACATCATTCCCCCAACAGTCTACTTTCTGAAAACTATAAATAGCAAAACTGAAACAAAATGAAGAAACTATCTTAAAATAAGATGATTCTCAAGCTAACTAATAATGAAAATATTATCAAACTATATTTACACCAATATACAAAAAGGTATAATCAAACGTACTCAAAAGATTAGTTAATAGTCATAGACTTTAATGCAAAGGGGATAATTGCATAAATGTATATTTGAAAATATCTTATGACAACTATAAAGCACAAAGCATGGAATAACTGTTCCAAAACTCTCTTAAGCCTTGAGCTAAATGGATGAAAGTGCACAATGTAATAACATGTAACATGATTAATACTATAGAATTATTAAATAATTAGTGCTATAGATTATATAAAAGACATATATCACTCTCACATGCCTATGATATAGTCCCCAAAGCCGTCATTAGTGGAGAATTAAAATACAAATACACACAGGTACTTTGTAGAAAATCAGCAATGAAAAAAATTTACAGGTTCTATTTTGTCATGATGTTTCAAAGTAATAAAAATAAAAATCTTCAATGAATTAACCAATGTGGAGTCTGTGTTCCCTAAAATATCAGTTGTGCTTTTTTACCAGATATTCAGTGTCAGCCTCTTGTTTCCTTTATATGGAAACAGGAGGTCAGTGGTGGTTGTGTGCATTGGGGTGGGCTACTACGACTCTAAAAAGAATGAAGATAATTAAAGATGAGAAAGGGTCCTGAAGACTGGAGAAACTTGCAGATCATTACTCCCAGACCTTCTCTTTTCCTAATAGAAGTACTTCTTATATCCTGGAAAAATGTAATTTGGGGGTTTCATCCAGTCCATTAATGAGTGAATCCCCTCTTTCTGAGAAACTCATCTTTACTTTTAGATAAGGTAATCATTTGTCATATGAAGCCACCCCCCCTCTATTTCATTTTCTTGAGAATTTACAACCATGCAGTTTGCATATATATTTTGTTACATTGATTTTTGCTAATCTGTTTGATTCCAGCTCCAAGTATCTAGTGGTTTATGAGAGATTTTTTTTTGCACCTTGATAATATTCTACACAATTACTTCATGATCTTATAGAATTGATTCAGATCAGAGATTTACAATTATTTAGAAATAAAGTAAATGGGTAGAGGAGGACAGCTGAGCCTTTTTTGATTTGGTCTATACCTAGGCTGACAGGTTATGTTTCTTTCTAACAAAACTAGTGTTCAATGCAATTTAAACATCTTAATAAAGCAAGTAAGCATCTCATGTAATCAGGTGGCTCCTTTAAAGGAGACAATGCAAATATTCACTACTTTAAATGTAATATTTAATATTTTTTAATATTTAATATTTTTCCAGGGGATGAAATTAATGACATTTGCATTCTATTGTAGCAATTTCATGAGAAGCACAAGAAAAAGTATGGGAAATATATGGTTATTTGATTTACTAACCACAAAATAGGCATATACAGTGCAGTGGTATTGCGTATTTCAATATCAATTCAGTTGATATTATGAGCATATTATAATGAGCATACATTTATTCTTGATGACTATACCACAAAGGAACACCAAATTTTACAATATTAATATCACCCTTTAAAGATATATAATTAGAAATCAATAAACTATATCACAAATCAATAATTGAATAGATAAAAAAATCTCCCATGTACCTTGATAGAAAGTACTGATATATTCAAATTTCTCCTAAATTATTAGATAAGTGAAATTTTAACTCCAATTTTTAGATGTAATATTTTTAACTTTTATATTAAGTTATATCTTATCATGTTATTTTAGAATTAAAGCTAGAAATGATTTGATCATATGACCCAGTCATTCCACACCTAGGTATATACTCAGAGAACACAAAAACACTAATCTCAAAGGATTATTGGTGTTGAGGAAACTATGATGTTTGACATGAATGGCACCTGAGCAAAGAAATTTCACACCGTGAGAAACAAGAATGTTTACAAATATTAAAATAAATAAAGTGTTTAATTACCTTTTTAGTAAGTGAGAAAGGAGTGTATTTGTTTCCACTTTCTATTTTCATTTGGAGACAAATTGCTAATAAAATAAATTTAAAGAAACAAAGAACAGAATATAGTAAAAAAAAATTTAAATAGCCTCCACTACACAAACGTAGTGCATAAAGCAATGCTATTTTTCAGCCACTCTGGTGTACATACTTACTGAAGCTTCAGGCTTGCTGACTGCTTTTGGCTGGCATAGCTTTTGTCTCCCACACTTGTCTTTGTTTCAGTAGTATGTGTACCAAGTATCAGATGTGTTTATCCCTAAATCTGTTTGTACCAGTTGTTTTTATTTTTCCCTTACATAATTTATTTAAATGCCATTTAAACTTATGAAAATAGGAATGTGAAAATAGAGTTGTTTCTATAAAAACTAAGTTGCATTCCTTGAAAACAGCCCTATAAAGGTGAGCTGCTTGCAATATGCTTTCAATGTAAGTGTGGGCTGGACAAGTATTTAAAAGAGAAAAAAAAAAAAAAAAACAGGAAAGAAAGTACAGATCACTAAAAGGATTCTGCACACAAATTGCCTACAAGTGTTTGTAATTGCTTGATGTGCTTAAAAGAGATGGAAGTGGAAAACTGAAGAGGACGCATTATGAGTTAGTTTATGTAAAAAAAAAAAAAAGGAGAAAATGGAAAGTGAATAGAACGGTCCGGTCCATCAGTTTAAAAAAGTTTACACCCAATATTTCAAAGTTATTATGGGGTGAGTAAAGTCTGTACCCCTTTAATTACTTTTATGTTTTCTGCCAAACTCTCATTTGGAAAAGGTCTTTTTCATATTCTGCATGTGTTTATCATAAGAGAAAGACTTGCCCACCCTTTAGTTTGATAAGCAGTTCCCCAGGAGAGCTTCTAATGGCCCTCTGTGTTCTATGCCTTTGGACTTATTGTCTCTGTCTATTCCAATGACACAACTAATGGGAACAATGGTGGATAACCTATAAAGAAAATTGCTATGCAATGACCTCTGACTTGTTCCACGGGATGGAAAAAAACTCAGAATTGGGTAGGTATTGTGTGTGTATATTTTAATTGATGAAAGACAATAGCTATTAAGAGTGGGCGTGGATATTAATCAGTTTCCTTGAGGCAGATTTAATTCAAGGTCAAGGTACATTTAAATTTTATGTAATTTTAACATATAAAAGGTGAAGAATCATGCATAAGCATTCAAGCAGAAAGAACTTGTAACTTTCACAATAAAGTAAAAAATGTCATGAAATCCATGTTAGGGCTTCTAAAATGATGTACATTTGACATTTTAACTGTACATTTGCCCCTGTTTTTGAATAAGGGATTCCATATTCACATTCCATAATCCTGAAAATTATCTTGTAGTTTAGCTAGTGTTAATATTGACAAGTAGTGTGATCTATTGTTCATTGAAAGTGTATTATGTGTTAGATCTTTGGGCAAATTCTTTCTTATGAATGGGTCTCATTTACTTGAATTGATTCAATTCATTTTACAATTATACTGATAAAAAATGAAAAACTAAATGACAAAGCAAATTTCCTAAGAATGAGTTTCTATGTGATCAAAAACTGAGAAAAAGCTAGGTCAATATAATTCAAATATCTTGACTTAAATAATAACAAAATTATTATTTCTTTCAACCTTTGCTATTTTGACCATTCATATACGGCCCTTTAAGAAATGTATTACTGGGTTTTGTTTTTTTGTAAATAAAACCTCCTAACATGTACAGAGACTTACTTAATATTATAAAGTGGTTCCAAATTCAAGGGAATGTTTTCTTTTGGCATTCTTTTCATTAACATTAGCAAAATTAGTAGCATAGAAAATTGCTAATTTTGCATATTTTATATGTATGTATGTATGTGTAACAGGAGTACTGATCAGTGAAGTATGCATTTTATGACTTTTTCTATATTTAGCTTCTGAGGAATGAAATTTTTTTGTAATTACTATTGGGTCTCCAACTTTTTAAGAAATAGCTGAAGTGTTTATTTCTAATCATGTAGCACTAAGATGATATACACAATTTATGCATGCATACATTTATAAAAGTTCAATAATATAATTCATCAATAGTTTAATTAATCTATACAAACTATAATTTCTTGTCCTTTAGGGACAAAAGTAATCATCATTAGAGGGTACAATCATGCTAAATATGTTATCATTATGTAGTCTATACTTTAATCATGTAATTTATGTATCTGTTATAGTTTTGCATAATAAACATTGTCAGTAATTATTATTTTTAAAACCATGGCAACATTACCACAGTTTACCTCTAGAGAGACACATGTTCACATTTATATAATAGAGAATCAATTAATATTTATAATATTATGTTGAATTACTGTTTAGGTAAGTAAAACTTTGGCAGTTTCATATGCATTAACATTTTATACAGCACATAGTAAATATACTTATGTATCAAAATTCATTAAGTTTCACCAAATTATTCAAACAGAAAATTTCATCATCTTGGTATCTATTCAGCCCTTTTTGATAGTAGCCCTCAAGTAAAATCCTATCAATTTTGGTGTCATACTTCTTATCATTTCTCAGTGTATGGCATAAAAATAACAGTATATATTTGCAACTCTTTTATGTTAATTCATTCCTGTTCTCATTTCCTTAACAATTCCTAAGGAAGGGAGTTTGGAAGTAAATGTAGACATACTTATGACTTTTTCAATCTTGGATTTTGATTTAAATTTTGCAAAGACCAAGATACATGCACGTGTGCACACACACACGCAGACATATACATTTCTTATTTGTCTTTTTAGTTTTATGTCATTTATATAAAGTCAAGCATTTTAAGACTATCCAAATAAGAGCTAAGCTATGAATAAAAGCAGAAACTAAATATTCCAATGAACCATAATTTTAGTGCAGAGTGATTGCGAAGATATGCAAATGATTTTCAACCATTATCATATCAGACGCTTAACTCAGAAATTCCTGTTTCCCACTATAGATTCTTTCAAGATTTTGGTGGCTATTTTCAGAAATCTTTTTAGTTGTACTGATAAATAAACAGTTATTTTTATGCTTCTATTTACTATTATGAACATATTTCATCTTCATCACATATAAATTTAATCAAAGAGGTATGTATTTTGACAAGAAGTGAGAAATAAATGGCTCCAAATATAATGAAGGAGAAATTCAAACAGAAAACAGCAAATCAATGTTTATAGCAAAATGGAAGACCTAACTAAAACATTTATAAGAATGAAGTCACCTAAATACAAAACATAAAATGTACTTATTTTTAGGGCATTTTCAGTTACTGATGTTCAAGCAATGTGCTTTCCTGAACATGTCACTTAACCAGACATGCTGTATTTGTTTTGATGTGGTTAGACAAATAATGCAAAACCTACATAATGATTCTGATTCTTAGTTTTTTTTTTCTTTAAGGAAATTTACAAAATCCAACTTCAAAGGAAAAGCCCCTCGTGTTTTCCAAGAGTGAAAACACCATTTCGTACTAAACTGAATGTGGAAACTCCAGTAGGAAAAACAAAATCTGATAAATGCCCTTGAGAATATGCAAACATAAATAAATAATTTTTTAGAAAAAAATATATAGCTATAAATAAAGTTATACTTAATATCCTAAAAAGTGCAAACAAATCTTCACTAATTCTGAACATAAGGGTAAACCAAACCTTATCCAGATTCTTGCGTCCAGTTGGCTGTTAGACTTCAGACTTGCAGCCTAAACCCAGAGCCCTTTGCATGGGTTCTTGAGATTCACAGATAGGATACTATGGATGTGGAGTTGTATCTGAGAGGCCCAGGACGGGAGGCCCCAGATCAGTGGCCTGGATGACTTTGAACTTGGAACCTAAAGCCCACAGCCCTGGGTTGGTGTTCCTTATCCAGATTTTCTGGACCTGCTGGTTTGCACTCACTAGGCTTGCATTCAGGTTGCATTTACCAGGCCTGGGATGGTCAACAAGAGCAAGCAAGTATGGTGAGGATGTGGAGTAAAATAATAATAATAATAATAATAATAATAACAATAATAAACCTTTACATTATTGTTAGGATGTTAATTAATAACCCCATTATGATATTTGTAGGTAGAATAATAATGATTTCCATTTCGTTTGACACATAGATAGCAAATACATTAGCTAGAGTGAAGGAGATGTGTATCAAAATTTGTTTGTGTGTGTGTGTGTGTGTGTGTGTGTGTATGTGTGTGTGTGTTGAGACTAAGTCTCACTATGTTGCCCGGGGTAGTCTTGAATCCACAACTCAAATGATCCCTGGCCTTTTGCCTCCCAGCATTTGGATGCACAACCATGCCTGGCTTTGAGTATCAAAGTTTGAAGAAAGGACAGAAGATTAAAACATTTTGTGGAAGGTGACATAAATGGTCAGTTCCAAGAACTGGTTTGTGAAGGATAATAATAATTTTAGGAGGCCAAGAAAACCTGATGTGTGAAATGATCTAGCACTTAACATTTCTACAGTAAGGTCATACTGCAATATGATAATTAAAGTCAGTCAAGATGACTCTTTTTCTTGATACATTAAATAACATCAGAAAAATAAAAGCATTTACAATATTTGCAGGAATGTTCTTGAAATCATGAACACCAAGCTGAATAATGATAAAAAAAAAGGGGGAAAAAAGAGGTGAATGAGAAGGGACTTATATAGTGGCCTCAGTTTCTGATCAAGAGCTTTTTTGCCTACTAGCAGAACAGTAAATAAGTCTGAGGTCACAACTGGAAAGCACTGAATTAATGATATGTAGTGATAATATCCTTGTGGTACAGTCAATGACATGATCAAAGCTGAATTTGTAGAAGTGGATTGCTGAGTGGGAGCATAAAAGGGCTACTGGACAGAAAAAAGTGATAAAACTGGGAATTTGGTTATTGACTGAATAGTTTTATGGATATATACATTCAGTAAAGTGATGGAAATGGCACCTATATATGGAGAAAATTATTGTAAAACAGATACCAAAGTGTTCAAAGAAGTTAGAGGTAAATGTAGAGAAATCTAAAGAGAAAAAAAAATGGATGGTCTTGGATAGAATATCAACCTCCATGTCTTGTCCTTGAAATCATAGAAAAATAAAGCATAAATGATTGAGTGCTTTAGGATAAAAAGAATTGTGTGTTTCCCAGACAGAGAAATTAACTTAGTTAATTAAGTTAGTGTAATTATTAGTGAACAATAAAAAACTTAAGAATACAAAATAAACACTGAAATGTGGATTATACCTTAGAGGACATAGTGGAAGAAAAGGGCTTAAGACTGAAACAGTGACTGTAGGTAGAAATTATTATAGAGAAAAATAGAATGTTAGAGAACTTAAGGTGAAAAATATCATATAGGTAATGGCTTTGTATCTTGTTTTTCAACAGATGGAAACATAGATGAGAGAAAATGAAGCTGTGAATCCTGTCTCAATCAGGTTTTTGACTTGGATAGATATTATTATCAATGGATTAAACATGTGTTTCAATCTGCTGGGTAATGACTGGTTCAGAAGATGATCTGCAATCACTTTGCTCTGAATGAAAACAGTTCTCTCAGAGTATGCATTCTGCTATGCTATTCAAATTATATACAATTATGTTATATATAATATATGCAAATATATAAATATAATATGTATATAATATATAAAATCATATGTAAATATATACATATGATTTTCTGCTATTAATATCTACAGTTACAAATATATAGTATGTAAAATGATGCTGAAATTGGACAAATTTTGTCATGGTTTCAGTTAAGCCCCTAGAGATCAGGAAAAGTACACAATTAATATTATCCCAAAATCTTATAAAAGGTGAAGAAAAATGAAGGTGATCTTAAAATGCTAAGATTTTAGAAACTTAAATTTAATCCTTGCAAATTGTTAGGTCCTCTTGGTTTTAACAGAAGCCCTGAAGGACAGTAATAATATTTTCAAGGTATCCACCTACTGAAGAGCTAAGAGACCCCATGTAGATGACAATCAAAAGGTTTTAAAGCAAGATCAGAAGCAATAACCAACCACTTTGAGATGCCTTGCTTCTGACAAGTGTCCATAGGCTAAAAATATTATTATATTGGATCAAATGTCCCCATATACTAAAAGATTCTAGACCCCATCTGAAGAAGAAACTAGAAGATTTTAAAATTGGATCAGCCACTAATAATCTATTATTGACTTTGAAGAAATGGAGTAAAGACTTCTTTGAAGAAAGTTGTTTGTATGTTGTATATTTCCACTATCTAGGATTCCTCAGGCCAGGTGAAAAGCTCTTCAAAGGACATGACACTTGGGGACCATGGAGAATGAGAGTTGCCCCTAAGCAAGCTTCAACCATAACTAGATAAGGGAAAAGATACTAAATTTATCTACAAAAGTGATCCTGCCAGGAGGTGTATTTCAGAACACCTTTTCCAGAGAATTGACTAGAGCAAAAAAGACCCCATTTGAGAGAAAAGCTATGAACAGACTGTCAAAATGTTAAGGGCATAAAAGGGACTCATAAGAGACCTGTGTCCGAAGGTGCTACAGGCCGTGACTCCACTAAGATGTTAATGTGGAAACACATGTATAAAGCACATTTTTGAAAAATATTAGTTCATTGGACTTCCATAGGGAAAGAGTCTGTAACCAGAATCTCCTGAGATGAAGATTACAGAAATCACTGAATTTTATCTGCCTTCTGAATATTATGGAAAAATACATTTAAAAAATTCAATATTTGATCATCCTCCAAAATATTTAGCAAAAGACCATTCTCCTTTCAAGTTGGGAAAATAATTCTTTTGACAATATCTGGTTTTATGTAGATGCTGCACTGATCCATCATTCTTCCTAATCCAAAATGATGAGTGTTTTCATTTCTTTCTTTAACCTAGAATTCAATTTTAAACTGCACAAAAAGCTTGGGCTTATATTTCTAGACATGGAATGAGTAGAATGTCTTAAACTAATTCTTACTCACAAGTCAATATCCAGGAACAATAATTTTCACTTTTTGTAAGTTTCATGGCAATCTGAGCTAACTAGCATTGTGCTATGATTATCAGCATGAATAGCATGAAGATATACTTTCCTACTCCCATCCCTCTCCCTATCTTATTTTTTTTATAACAAGTAAATTGAATACATTATCAGGTATTTGTATATATTATTCTGTATTTTACTGTTTATTCATTTTCTGTGCTCTAGATTGGTCTTACACTTTTTTACTTTAGTGTTTTATTACTCATTTATCTAAAATATATGTGTCCATTTTTATGTATTATGCAAATTTGTTTCATTTTCATAGTATCAAATATATTGATTGTTTTATTTAATATTGGAAACCCATTACAGGTTTGATGATCAATGCCATGTTTTGTCATTCTCAAGAAAATAAATAGTGGACTGAGACAGACATTCAATAAAAGATGAAATGCTGGCTTAGAAAATTGTAAGGGACCATGAGTCCATAAAATAAACTGATATTCTAATTCTAGATGGAGAAGGAAACAAATTGAAACAAATAAACAACTCTGAACAATGAGGTTAAAACTGTATGAACATGCACTGGGATGTAAAGTGAGACAGGTAGTACTATCTGTGATCATGGAAAAAGGCCTCATCTACTGGGCCAAGGTTTTAGAACCTCAATCCTGACCCTCAGTCTTGGATTGCCCTGAAGGGATAAACACACACAAGCCAGGGTCTCCTCCAGCAACCATGATCTTGAGACCAAAGAATGGGAAAGAGCCGGAATCACAATAATGATCTTAGACAAAGCAGTTTCCAGAAAAACAGAAGTGTTTTGCAGAGTTTGTCAAAATACAGGGCAAGATGCAATTTTAAGGTAATTAGGGAACAAAAGACAACCACCAAGGAAATTTATCAATCACCTGGCACGTAGCCGACTGCTGGGACACCAGGCGACAGGAAATCTCACAGTCTCAGGAAGACAATGTTAGAAGGGCATCTTCCCTTGAACCCCCTCTGATATCAGGAATTTTTCTTTTGCTTCAAAAAATCTACACCGTGCTTGCTATTATGTTTGTTGTGGCGGCTGTTATTCTTCAATTGTCCTACACACCTGGACCCACAAACCCAATTCTTCCAACAATCTGACCTTGAAACCTACCCAATAGCAATATTTTCTCCCCAATGCTCTGTCTTTTCTTTCTGAGAACCTAATAGGTGTATATACCCCTGGACTTTAGGTCCAAGGTGGTGAATGTAGATCTTTCAGAGACGGTGGATACACACGCTTTATTTTCCAAATACACACTCAGGAGGCCAGTCAGAAAGTCAGAGTCAAAGGTGAGAAGTATAGAAAAGGCTCAGGGCTCACAGGAAAAGTTCCTTTGTACTTTTGTCAGAATCTAAAAGTAATAGCAGTGGGTATGCATTAATTCTAGATTTTCTATGCTAATAACTCGCTTCTGAATAAAATGCTTAAACTGGATCTTAGTTTCCGTACTTGAAAATACAGGAGTTTAATTTGTGTTAATGTTCTTTAGTTGGCTTTGCCTCTCTGATTAAATATTCTTTGGGAAAAATAGAGAAAATAAAAATTTGATGGAATGTACACATAATGGTTGGCTTTTCTACCTTAAAGGGATTTACATATTTTAATAAAATGCTAAGAAAAAACTACACTAATTAAGTTTTCCCTGTTGTGCGGAAAATCAATTTTTGCCAACTCACAGAATGAAACATATAGAGGGGGTGTGTGCATCAGCAAGGTTAACCACTTTCAGCTTTCCAATTTTATATACAGTCTCTGAATATGGAATTCCTTAAAATAGAAAACACCTCTGACTTCTCCAGGTCCCATGTATCAGGCTTAGCATACGCCTTTGTTTTCTAGCATTTTCCTCTTGCACATGCAAGATGATTCCTATTATCTATTTAATACTATATATCCTTTTTTTTCCTGTTAATTTGGAGTGTGAGTTTAAATTTTGGTTAAGAGAATTACACAAGCATTGCAAAATTTTCTTTGGGTACATTTCTTGTTGAAGTGGAGACTGTGCTTTTGCTTGGGGCCCTTGGAAGCATGTGGGTAACTGAGAAAGACTGTAACTAAATGATGTGTCTTCTGCATTTCTAGTATTAATTATGTTACCTTAGGTCAATTAATTTAAATAGTCTGACTATTCTATCTTCACAAAAACAGGAAGAAAATTTACCTTGAATAATGAAAGTGCTAAATGTTAGCAAGTTAGCCCCTGACAAGAGATGAATTCTAAAGATGTGTTATTTGAGTTTATATTTGCACCTCAATATCCACTTCCTGCCAATTACATTTAATCCTCACTACTCACACATTTCTTAACCCATTTGCCTACTTTCAAAAATGTATTAGTAACCCCCAAATCAATAAGCACTTTGTCCCTCATATGCAGACAGGAGGAGAGGAACAACAACAACAAAAAAGAATAGCTGAATGTGCTCCCAGCAGACTGAGCAAAACTGTATAGGAGAAATATTACCCCACCTCTCTGAGGTTCTTAGGCTGCTTAGGCTGGTCAAGCAAGAAATTTAACATCAGGAGTAAAAGAAAAAGCTAATTTAATTACATACATTTGGGGAATTCACAATGGCTATTAATTCTGGAATAATTGGGATAGACTAAGTGCTTTTATTCTTGATCTAATGGATGAGCTAGGGATCTGAGGTCTCAAAGAGAGCTTGGGGGGGTCTCATTTGATGAAGAGAGGGTGGCAGAGCCTGAAATTCTAGGCATTTGCCCTGCCACCATTAGGACTCTTCAAGACAGAAGTTGTTTTATCTGGAGATGGCCTTAAATCGAGGTAATCTTCATCCTTTAATGTAATGGTAATAGATTGCCTTGAAGTTCACAGATTCTCTGCTGACCCGAGTTCCTCTTGCTCAGGTGACATTTGCTATAAAAAAAAAAAAAAAAAAAAGAAAAGAAAAAAAAAAACTGCTCTGGACATCTTGTGAAAAGTCTGTCTGAAACTTTTATTGGGGAAACTTATTAATCAGTGTCTATCTGTGTAATTATTTCATCTTGCTATTAGCAGTCCTTCTCATGGTCTTCCTGATGCTGTTTTCTTTTCAACTGTGTGCTTTTGTTGATTTGTACCCTATTTAAAATCAAGCCTGTGTGTAGTACAGAAGTGGAGGTTATTGTTTTTTCATGCAAGAAAGCTGTGATATGCACTGAGAAAGTACGTGTGTTTGATTGGGTTGTTAAGTTTGCCCAGGAGTTCAATGTTAATGAATCAACAATATATCTTAAATAAGAAGTTTTTAAATGGAAACATATGAACATGCACAAATATACTGAAAGGTTGAAAATAAAGCTAGAGTCTCCTGGGAACCTAAATCTGTTTTATTCTTGGATGTAATGATTCCACACTTACAAACTCAAAGTTTGTGGTGACTTTACTGAACATAATAATGGAAAATAATGGAGTCTACATAATATAGTAATGAAGCACTATCTGATCAGCTAAAACACCAGATATTTCAAGTTTTCTTGATGTTAGTTGGATTATATTACTAAATCCTAGAAATACAATTTTAGTGAAATATGAGACAGTTCCAAGAAACACATCAAAAAAGGAAAAGAAACTATTTTGCATGTATCTCATGCAGGTAACCTAGAAGTTACATGTACAGAAATCATATTGGGTGTGTGGTGACATGGAGTGAAAATAGTGAGGATATAAAAGTCTAATGTTACTCACACAGTGTCTTCCATTCCAGGCCCAGAATGCCTACTACCTCAAACATTATATATATATATATATATATATATATATATATATATATATAATTGAAGCTTTTTTCTCAAATATATATGTATATATATTCTACTTTTGACACTTTATATGCAGTGATTTTTAAATATTAATAGCTAATAAAATGTATTCATTAGTGCTAATAGAGTGCATAAATTAGTCTGTTAATTAATCCAATTGTCTTTACTTGATCTTATTCTTAACATGGTTTTTCTCTTATTATACATAGTTTTGGGTATGAACTTTGGGTACCTCCCAAAGTTATCACGTAATAATCCATATTGTTTTATAATTTTTTCAAAAAACATGAACTCCTTGAATCTAGAATATATGTATACTGCTCTCTAATTGCCTGATATATATTTTTATTCAACTTATTATGTATATTAGTTTTGTCTGTATATCTATTTTGCAAAAATTGTGAGAATATATTTAAACTTTTCTTATATTCAATAATAATAAATTTGTACATGCTGAAAAATGCCAGATATTCTTGATATTACCAGAGAAACTTAATATAGAATATTAAATTCTTTAAATTGCATCTAAAGTTTCAAATCACCAAATCATATTATATGTATGTATATTTTTTAACTTTCTTTCTCTCTATATATACATTTAAGTATACAAATATGTATATGTTTACATACAGTTATTGCTAGAGCTCCAAAATTAATGAATGTAGAATCACTTATATTTTCTTAATGGATAATTCTTCAATGAAATCAATATTCTATTTACAATTTAAACAGACATTATATTTGTACATGTGTGTATATGTATGTATCATATAATCTATACTTACTCTGCATAATTTTATATGTTTATGTCACAAGTTTTGGTGATAATATTTTCCAACTCTTCATTAATGTTGGAATCTACAAATAATGTAAACTCTACTCCTATCAAAATCAGGCAGAGATGATAAGAAATATGTATTATTAAAATAAAATGACTAAATTAGCTAGCATAACAAGGTATCTCTTCATTCTTTTCCTTATGTTATTTGTGCTTTTATTTCAGGTCAGTGGCTAGTGAGAGATCATGTGTGAGATGATGTGGGAGAGTCTTGCTAAAGAAGAGTGTCATGACCTACCAACACACATGATGAAAATTAGTGATTTGTAAAGGAGAAAACTATGAAATTTTGCATTTTTTATCAGTTTAGTTTTTACTTCTCTTATTTGACTTCATTTAAGAACAGATAGCAATTAGGTAAAGCAATAATTCAAATAAACCTAACACAATTATTCTATACTTTTTTTTTCTATTGGAATCCAGACCTTCATTGTATATATAGCACAGGCACCCAACTACTTAATTTTACCTTTCAGAGTCATTAGGTATTCTTAACCTAAATTTTAACAAGAGTACCCTTTAATAATAAAATCATTTGCTCACTGACACATTTGTACAGAAATCTAAAAATATATATATTTTCACTTTATCATCATCTAGCAACTTGTGCTATCTGTTTCACAAAAGTGTTTGTTAAAAAAAATAAACCTATGGCAGAATTTTATATATAGCAAATTTGGGCAATACAAGTTTTCTAAGAAGGGTAATGTCTCTCATGGACTAGGTAAAATATTACACAGTGATTCTTATATAATTCATATCAGAAAACTTCAATTCTATTTATAATTGCAAGCAGCATTTGTCATGTTAATAATTCATTATTATCTTCTTTCTAAAGAAATTAGCATGTGATGAGTCATTTTATTTTAAAGAATACCAGTTTTGTAACTTTGAGCTTTCTTCTAAATTAAAAAATATATATATATATATATTTACATATATATTTTTTAAAAATGTATCTCTTAAATATTCTACTGGGTTGTAGAAAAGAAGTTTCTATCTTGATTATTTTCACAATATAACTACTAAAGACCACAAGAATAATCATCAACAGAACTATGTCTCAGGCCATGTTTTGGTAATGCAATGCTGTGTTTTTTTACTATTATAAAATAGGTCTGCATAAAGATATCTTATTTTTCTCCTAAATAATTTAACTCTTATTTCACATTATAGATGTAGAGATTATGGATAAAGCATCAAAATAATGAAATTATTACTGGGAGACAGTGCTACATTTCTCCACTCCTAGAAAAGCTTGTGCATCTCTTTGATGTTATAAAATAAGGAATAAGTAAATAAAAAGAAATAATTGCAAGATTATTTTAATGAGCATATAAGATTATTCTTCAGAATCAGTTTTTATTTAACCAAGCAATAGTTTCTTAGGTTAAATGATCCAACAGTTGATTTAAAAAAGTCATATATATGATGTGTGTGTGTGTGTTTGTGTAAGAAAATGCATGAAGCATTTTTTATCAATACAAACTATTGCTAGATGGATGTGCACATATAATTAGGAAAAAATAACTGATGTGTTTTTTGCTATGGGTCAAAATAAGAGAACAGTTGATAATCACTTCTGGATTGTGATAAACTAGTAATTCAATAAGTTTGGACAAACAGAACATATCAGGCTAGACCTGTCTTGAGTTTTTCCTCTGTCCTGTAGTATCATGTCTGATTCTTCACTGTCCAGCATCCCAGGTGGGGTACCTCTTTCACCTTGCACATACGGACCATCCTTCTCATTTTACTCACTCCTGGAAATTGAAAGTCCTTTGCAGACTCATCTTCTCCCTATTTCATCAAATGTCTCCAACATACTTGGCACCTTTCCTGCACTGGTTATAGTAAGACCAACAATCAAACAAACAAGTAATTAAACTTTATTTTACCTCTTCTCTTAATCACTATTTTTTTAACATATCTTGGTTCACATGACCCTCAAACATAATGTATCTGACAAGATTTTACAAAATTAACTCATATATGTATCATATATTGAATAATGATAGCACCACATCCACTCATTCAAGTCAGAGGTTTAAGGACTTTCCTACTTATCCTCATGAACTATTCTCTATCTCCAAATCTAATGGCTATTTGCTTTCAATGTAAATTGATCTTATAAGTGTCTAGTGTGCATTGTTAACATTATGATAAACATTAAAGGTTATTTTTCAAAATTACTTTTTTATATGAAATTTGAGATTACAGAAAAAGATTGAAATATAAGCTCAGAGTACAAAAAATATAATTGACAAGGACAAAACCAGGATTTGAACTCATTAGAACTGTCTAACTTGAGACTGAAATTCAAGCAGAAACTTATAGCAATAAATACCCTTCCCCCAAAACATGTTAGTAACTCCATTTTCAAGAAAAACTTTGCCCACTGAGATAATTCAATTCTGCTACAAGGTAGCATATGAATTCTTAAAGTATGCTATGCATATTTATAGTAGCATTTATGTATTTCTTTGCCATCTGACATGTGTAAACTGGGCTATTTTTATTAAGTGGAAATTTGCATTTGAACAAGTTGTGATGGGAGCTGTGACCTGAGGAGAAAGACATTTTATTAAAGCAAGAAGGTGCAAAGATCAGGGAGCAAAATCTGACAACCCCAAATCTGTCCTTTTGTCAAAAGGTTGATTTTATAGGAGGGGTCTTGAAGCTAAGTGGAGGTGGTTTTTGATAAAAGACATTTATATGTAAACTTCTCTCTGTAAAGTTATCTCCCTCATTGTGCTGGGAAAACTTAATGTTTTCATGTTTTTCCAATGAAGAGTATAGTAATTATAACTTATATCTGAGTACCTTTCTTTGCTGTATTTTACATGGTAAATTTACTCACTAAATTTGAACTTTGACAGGCATATTAGTGGATAATATTTAACTGAAGGAAGAACTTCTGAACTAGGGATGTATCAACAGTTTTCAAAACAGAAATAGAGAACAAAGATTATTTAAAAAAATATCCAAGAACAAATGAACAGCAACAAAGTATTTCACATTTAGGAAATACCAAAAAAGGAGAAATGTATGAAAAAACAAAAAACAATCACTGAGAATTTCCCCTAAATCAATGATATACAACGAACTACATGGGAACTCTAGAGAACCTCACCTTAGCTGAATAGTCAACACCTGTGACTAGGTATATCATCTTCATTTACTAAAAGTAAACGAATGAAGAAAAATACAATGCTTCAACATTAATCAAATTGAAACTGAAGTAACTATGCTAATTTCAAAGAGAGTCAGACTTCAAAGTAAAGAAAGTTGTGAGGAATAAAGATGAGCTCTATGGAAACAATAAAGCAGTCAACTACCTAGGAGAAAACGATACTTAACATGTGTATGCTTAGCAATAATATTGAACAATTTGAGGCAAAAAAGGTCAAACTACAAAGCAGAAATAATTTGAAGGTATTAGATGTGATAAAGCATGTCAGAATGATAAAGTTTGTGTAGGGATGTTTACACAGCTGATAATTTGACCAAACAAAATATGAAAATTAGTGAACACTAAGAAGTCAAGTGAAGCTTCTGAGGTTAAGAAATAGGTGAGAGGGAGTAAGGGTCCAAGGGTATAATGTATAGTGTTTTTGAGACTGATTGCTTTGTCACAAGCCCAGGGACAAAACTGACTTCTTCCTGGCTGGTTAAAAGCAGGATGTGCTGGCTTTGTGTGTACCAATTGCTTCCCCTCTCCTGCCCCTAGTCACTCTTTCTCTTCCCCCCACCTCTCCTCACCCATTCCCAACCCTCCCCCACCCCCCCAAACCCTTTCCACTCTCCCCTTTCCCTTCCTCCTCTTCTTCACACCCCCCCTCCCCCAAGAGTACAGCCACAGTGTTATCCTTTACAGTCTGGAAAGCAACAGGGGTGGTTTGCATCTTGATCCTCAGTAAAAAAAGAAATTCTTAAAAAATATTGATTGAACAAACCTAGAAACATGATACTGGAGCCTGTCAATGATGTATTTTAACCACATTTTAGATAACATCCAGAGCCTGCTGTTGGAAGTCATGATTGGTCATTTTCATCCAAGATCTAAGAACCAGAAGCATGCCCTGTATAAGAGAAAACAATAGAATAGAATCAATCTCAGAGACTCTGCCACATACCATCTCCCACACCTGGAAGTAAATTTTGTTAGCAATTCCTCAGGGTGGACAAATATAGAGCAGCCTTAATAAATAGGGTATAGGGACTTTTAAAAAATGGAATGTAATGGGAAACACAGGGGGTGTTACTACTTAAAGAAGGAGCTGTGCTAAGACTATAAATGCTAGAAGGTCAGTTCACTAGCCATCCCTTCTCATTCCAGAGCCCAAGAGAAAATAAAAATAAAAGTAGAACACTTTTAAGAAAGGTAGAGAAACACTTATGACCCTGTTCCTTGACATTTATGGCTGAGTGTTCTTTCTGGGCACTGATTTCTCATCACCTCTCCAAACACTTCAGTTATATTTACCTTTCCATGAGATTAGAGTTTGGTCAGTGCACTCTGGAGAATAAACTGAGAAAAGCTTAACAGTGTCTTGACTCACACAAATTGTTATATAAAAGGCTACACAGTATAGAGTTCATTCTTTGACTTCTTTATAAACCCAGCTTTAATTAATGTTGCTATCATGGTTATCTTGAAGTCATCTTTAAAAAGATTTTTTACAATGAACATGTTTGTGAATATTGAAATATTATAGCAATAGCACCAGCAAAAAAGTTTTGCTTTCTAAACTAAAATATTTGTTTTGGTTCATACAAAAGACTTAGTTGGGGG
>PVHY01004570.1:0-92652 GCA_004024945.1 Uropsilus gracilis
CCCCCCCACACCGACACTCCTCATCACAGTGACTGTCCCACGTCACCATGACTCATGCTCCACACAATGACTCTTTTTCCTCACAGTTACTTTCCCCCAAGGACTTCTTGGTATCCTCTCAATGACGTTCTTAATCTTCACCAGGATTTCTAAGTTCCAAATAACCATCTCCAGTTCTGTCTTTCCTACTTCTCTCCTGCTTTTTCTCTCTCTCTACTTCAGTCCTGTTGCCCTACTCGTTAGACCTTAGTTAAATTAAGCCAGGCTTGCTCCTCTTTTATGATCTCTGCTCTTCCCTGTCCCTGGAACAATCTTCACGGTTATCAAAGTCATCTTACCTTGCTTCCTTCTAGTCTTCATCAAATGCCACCTTCTTTATGATGGTTCCCCTAACCAAAGTTCTCCCTTTATATCATTATTATCTTATAACCTTCTCTGCATTTTACTCATTAGGGTTAACTTTTATTTTCTACCTCTCTGTTAGAATGCAAGCTTCATAAGATAATAAACTGGTATCTCTCTGTCTTTTTTAAACCACTGACAGTTTTCATATACTTAACACAATGCCTCTCACATTGTAGCTGCTCAAAAATTACTCTTGAAATGAATGAAAAAAGAAAATTTTCTTTTTGAAGGTGTTTATGGGCTGATAAAATGTTAGGACATTTTACATATCCATTAAGTCTTCATCATTCTTAAATTATCTCTAAAATTTCTAGCTTCTCTCACTCCTGAACTATTTCTAGATAGCCTCTTCCTCTCTTACCATTTTAAATATAGCTTTGAAACAATGTCCTCTGCATCCAGTTCTCTAGTTCAGTGTACTATCCAGGATCCAAACTCCTGCGTCCATCCCATGCTTCACCTCATTTCTTTCTGTTCCACATCATCCTCAGGTTCTGCTTGTTTAATTCCAACCTGTAGTCCTTTAATTTTTAAACTCACTCGTCATCTGAATTATCTCCCTGTGTTAATGCCAGAGCCATTTTTTAGGTGGCCAACTACAAACCAGGCATTTATATAAATTCTCTTTTCTCTTCATTAGACCCTAAACCTTCTGGCCACTCCACACTCATATTCTCCACCATCTTTTCTCTGCTTTCCTGTATTAATTGAGGGTTTCAGAACCACTCAAGAAGACCACAGCAATATTCTTGGTTTAATGTAAAGCTTAATCCCAGTAGGAAACAAAATTCACATCAAAACCGAGTAATCAGGAGAAAATTTAATTAAGGAAATACTTATAAAATTGTGCACAAAGGATAAAACCACAAAAAATAAGCTCTGGATCTGGAAACAAAGGAAACTCTAAGCAGCTCAAGATCTATAAAGGCAAAGAAAGGGGCAGTCATGAAATCTGAGATGCAGCTAGGTGGTGTGCATTCCACCTTATCAATTAAAAATGACAAATTTGATGAATTTATGATGATATGGATATACCTAGGAGAAATCATATTAGCAGAAACAAGTCAGAAAGGAAAAGACAGAAACCAAATGATTTCATTAATATATAGGACATAGAAAAAACAAACAAATAAAAGGTCAGGAGGAAAAGTCAAAACAAGCTAACAACCAAAATAAAGTATACAACTGGGTGGGGGGGGGAGGACAAGTGGGAATGGTCAGGAAGGGGAGGTGGTGTGTGACCCCCCAGGAATTACAACGATGTGAAATATGTATATATATATATGTATATATATATATTTTAAATAAATAAAAAAGAATTCTACCAGGTCAAGATGAATCCATAGGAAGTTTAATCTCTCTTTTCCTGCCCTCCTAGCTCCATGGGTATTAATCATTTGCTGAACCCAGTTGAAACAAGAAGAAGAGGAATATTTTTATGCAGCTCTTCCAAGTCTCCTGGGACACAGAAAAGTGGAAAGTGATAGAAGGGATCTACAGGGAAAAGCAGGAGATATTTAATAAAATATAAAGCTCCTCCCTGCCCTGTTCTTCCTCTTACCATGTGGTATCCAAGACTAGAATACATGGTTTTGCCACCCCATGCCTTTGACAGGATTCTCCTTTACCTGGAATGTCTTTGGTTTTCTGGCAAATTTTTACATTTCCATTCTCAGAAACCTCTCTTTAAAAAGAAGTTTTGTGGTATCCTTTAGGATTTAATCTTACCTCCTCTGAGAAAATCCTAACATTTGTTTTTGAATTTACACCATGTTATATTTAAAACATGCCTGTGACAGGAAGTCTTAAAATGGCTACCAATTATCTCTACCTCCCTGTGTTCATATCCTAGAGTAATATCCTCTGAGTGTAAGTGAAGCCTATGACTTGTTTCTTACCCAAAAAGTATGACAACAATAAGTCATTAAGACTTTGCATAAGTCACAAAGGACTGTGACTTATCTTTTGCTAATGGACACTTCCTATTGCACATTTTGGTGAAAGAAGTTGTCCCAATGCATAGATACACATAAAAAGGAACTGAGGGTGATCTCCAGTCAATAGCTGACAAGAAATTGAGGTCCTCACTCAATACTTAAGGAACAATGCCACCAATATGGGAACAGACCCTTCAGTTATACCTACAGATGGAGCTCAACCCCTGGTTGAGACCATTATTAACATCTGTGAGAACTTGAAACTCAAGACTCAGTTGATCTATATCCAGGTATCTGTTCCACTGGAGGAATATAAACACATCATGCCTCAAGGTGTTAAATGTGGTAATTGGGTCTTTAATAGCTGATAACTAATCCAATTGTTTTTCTCCTTTAATAAAAATACCATTTACTAGACAAACAGTGACCAACATTACGATGATTCCTTTAGCGTTCAATGTATTATATACCTGATAAGTAGTATGAACATATTATAGATGAGAACAACTGAAAATTATTTTTAAGGACAAATAGAGACAGGGTTTGAGCAAAAACAGTTGATTGTTAAGTCCAAACTCATGACCACTGCATCTTGTGCTCTTCTTCCTCTGCTATTCCATCTTCCCTCCAGGACTGAGTTTTCCCCCCTGAGCTGTGGGACCCTTGGAGCCAAGGCTCATGAACATTCATTACTTATCTCTCATACCAAGCATACTATCTGACACATACTAGATATTCAATAAATGTTTTCTGAGTAGATGCAGAAATGTTATGTAAATATCTTTTACTCAATGTTCATGTACTAAAAACAGTCAACTGAGTTCATCTCAAGGACAAATAGGATTCTTTTTCTGAAGACAGAATCATTTTAACTGGCATGGGAATAAATGCTTTTGCTTGTGCTTTTACTTGTTAATTCAGGTCATGAAAGGACAGAAGTCTCATTTTTAGGTTCTATATCACTTTGTGAAGAAAAGGTTTATTGAGAAAAGTAATCCAAACCAATTTGTGAAGTTTGCTGTGGGATATAAGAGAACAGTAGCAGAGTCCCACACACCTACACCTTTTCTCCTTACATATCAGTGCTTTTTTTCTCATCTTTCTACTTAACATGAAATGAACCAAAGGCGAAGCAACATTGACATCCTTCAACCAAAACTGGAAACAAAGTCTTCTGTGTTTGACTTATGCAGTGGCCTCAAGAGAGACAGGAGTCACCATAATATCAGGGGGAGAGAACTGGAAGAAAATTGCAACTTAAATTTGTTGTATGATGTAAAAATTCCGAAGAAATATAAACAATTTTTTTTATTAAAAGACAAATGCTCGACTTAGCATGTTACATTCATGCTTAAAAGCATTTTGTTATAACATCTGTAATTTGCAATGGTTTCTTAACTACAAATGTCTTTCCAATCTCACTACTCATATCAAGCACTTAATTTTACCATAAAATAGCTAACACTGAGAGATGCCATGTGTTTAGAGAAATGATCACATCACACAACTCTTCCTAATACTTTTACTTCTCACCCTTCCTTCCCTAACAAGCTGAAAATAGATATATTTTAATTAAGAAATATCAGTCTTTACCACAACTGTTTCTAGTAAGCAGAGTCAATAGGTTTACAAATACCTTCAAATGAGAGGTAATTTGCCAAATGCTAATTGGTGGTTAAAATACCTTTATACATGCTATATTTGTATATATACATCCTTATGTGTGAACATTTATGCATATACACATATAATGTATAAATACATGTTCTGTATATTATAGATACATTACAAATATATGCATGGATTAATAATATGCATATAGTATATATAAAATTGTTACCGTAAACAAGATTTTAAATGCAAATATACACTATTTCAATAGATAAATTTAAAAAATTGGAAATTTATTGCAATTTAAAAAAAAACTTGAAAATTATCTGCATCAACTGCAAATATTTAAAAAATTAAGATAAAGTAATATATGTTGTGTAAGATTTTATATGTAGAGGTAAATGATATATATATAGATAATAGTCTATATTATCAGTTCCTATCATAAAATATGTACAGATCTATCAGAAAAAGTTAAGTTACCCAAGTTCATACACAAAAATGCATACAATTCATGGTGCTAATCACAGATAAGAAAAATACAAACAAAAGTTATCAGAAAATTTCTGGTTGACAACAGGATATTAGAATGCTATTTTCAATTAAATTATTGGGGAATAAAGCTATATTTTATCTGTGGGGATTAATGCCCCCAACCTAATCTCTGTATTTTCCAAGGTTAAACATAATGTTTGTGTGTGTGTGTTAGCAGCAAAAAAAAAAAACTGCATTTCCTATAGAAAGCTCTCTTCTCTGGTTGTTACTACACCAGTATTTTTAGTATTTTAAAGCAATTTGGGTGGATGACATCAAGAATACTAATATTCTGAATCTATTTTTTTATTTAGAAATGCACAAAATGTATTTGTAGGTATAGATACACCTTAAGATCAAGGAAAAATAGACCTTTCTCTGTGAATAGTAATCTGTTCTCTTGGATATGATTTCAGCTAACTGAAAAGGTCCACCAACTAGAAGATTTTACAATTGTCAAAATCACGATCTCCTTTGTTCACAGGACCTCTAAAGCACATATCTTTCTGAAAACTGAAAAAAAAGGTTAGAATATTGTCATTCCCTCCCCCCCAAAAGTGTAGAAGAAAAAGAGCAGATGTCCTTGGTATCCCATTCGTTTCCTGCTATACTCATCATTTACATTGTGTACACCAGATGTTAAAATACCAACTGTGGTAATTTGACACTTTTTGCTGATAAACTTATTTTATTTACCTTTGTCTGCACCTCATGAAAGGGACCAGAGATGCTGGTGGAGTAACAGTCCAAGGAGAAGCCTTCAGTCAGTTTCAAACATAAGATGGTCAATAAACTCAAATGTTCTTATATTTTAAGTAGGACAATTTAGAGATATATACAAATGGTCATGTGTGACTGGATTCCAGTTGCTCTCAAGAGTAACCTGCTCAATAAGGCAACTTCTATTGCCTTTCTTCCTTTTCCTGGTTAAATTTTCTACTCTCTTACTGTTATTTCCTGGAGTCACCTCCTAAATTAACTGCTTACTCTTAAGTTCTTGTCTCAGAAATACCTCTTGAGGAACTAACTTAGAGACATGAATAAATCCTTCAGTTAATGTTATTTTTTAAATCAATGCTGTATGAGCAGAGAAGCAGGTAGAGAAACTCCATTATGAATTCTAATTCTAGATGCATGAGAAGCTGAAAAACCTATAATTTATAATGTGTTTATTGTGAAGAAGGCAAAACCAGTCACTCTGAAGCAGTTCAGTTAGGATATGCTTGGATTTATTCTGAGTCAACTAATAAATTGGATTTCCTACAAAAATTTTATATAAATTAAAGGGAGAGATGGAATCTCTAAAGTAGCTGCCTTTCAGAAAAATGAAGGATGTAAAGAATAACACATACTCTCTATAAAACTGAGTCAAATTACTGTTAATTTTGTCCTTTGAGATATTACTAAAAGCATTTTTTTTTTCTGAGAAACAGATCATTAGAAATGTTTTAAAAGTTAGAATGGCCACTGACTTATGGTAATTTGATTTAATGATTGTTTCATTTTGTGAGGGTGCAAAAGTGTTACATTCAATAGAAATACTTTGAATTTTGATATTTACCATGTTAGTGATACGCAGTAAAATGATCTCTTGTGATGCTGGGCAGCAGCAGGAAGGAGCCACAACTCATAGCCAGCCACACAATGACAAGATTAAACAACTGATACTCTACAGTAAACAACTGATACTCTACAGTAAACTGTATTGTCAGTACTTTTAGGCTATTGGTGGTCTTAATATATAATGATTCATTTATCATAATATCATATTTTAAATATAACAGGTTTATTGGGAGATAATCTCACCATAAATCAAGAAGATATGTATGGAGAATACTGTCTAATTGGGTATCTGCTCTGTTCATAAAAACCACTCACAGTTCTAAGAGAACTGTTGCATTGATTATGCGCCTGAATCAGGCAACTCAAAACACATTAGACTTGACAAAATTACAACTGTGAGGAGAATTAAGGTGAGAGAACGCTAAGGAAATTAAGACATTAAAGAAAAGTTTACAAAGAAGTGGAACTGAAACAAAAGCAATGAAAAGGCCCAGGGAAAATGTATTCTGAAAACAAATTTAAGACTATACTAAGCCTTCATCCTGGACGGATTCATGAAGAGCTTCCTTTACATGGAGTCAAATCCACAAAACATGAGAGAGTTAGCAGATTCGAAATACTGAATCTTTTTAAAAAATTTTATTTTTTGATATGATTGCACACACACATTTTTTACATCATTGTCAACCCTAGAGTTCTCCCACCACCCATGAAACATCTTAATTTCTTTTGCCCTCCTCCTCCCCCATTTTTACTCTTCTATTTCTTCATCAATGCTTCAGTTCTGTTGAGAGTTTTAAATTTTTCTTGTTTGTTTGTTTGTTTTCCCTGTACCTCTCTTATAAGTAAGACCATCCCATATTTCTCTTTTTCTGTCTGGCTTATTTCCACTAACATGATTCCTTCTAGCTCCATCCATGTTCCTGCAAATGACGTAAGTTTGTCTTCCTTGATTGATGAATAATATTCCATTGTGTAAACATATCACATCTCTTTCAACCATTCATCAGTTTTGGGGCATTTGGGTTGTTTCCATGTCCTGGCAATTGTAAATAGTGCTGCGATAAACATGTGAATACAAGTGTCCTTTTGAATTAGTGTTTTTGTATCCTTTGGGTAGATTCCCAATAGTGGGTTTGCTGAGTCTCCAAATACTCAGTCTTGACAACAACAACAAAATTTACAGAGAAACAGGGAAACATCACTGACTCAGAGGGATGGAATAAATGAAACTGATTTTAAGTGAACATAGTTCTTTGCCTTACTTGAAAAAGTTTCTGAAACAGCTGTTTAATACATGCTTATTTAGGTAAAGGATAACAAAATAAACAACTAAACAAAATCAAGAAACAGAGATGAACAAAACGAGAATACTAACAGAACAATATAAAATTTTTTAAAAAGCCAAACAAATTTTAAAGCTGAAACACAAAGTAACTGAATGTGGAGGGCAGAGGAAGGACCCACAAGAAAAACTTGAAACAGATTTAAAAAGGCATAAGAATCAATTCACTTGCAAGTAAAAATACAATAGGATGCGCACACACATACATATTTAAATTACTAAAGAAAAAAAACTACCAACAAGGAATAAAATATTTTCATATTAAAAAAATTTAGGGAGTTCATTACAAGTAGTTTTGATCTATAGTATATCTATAGTATAGAGTTGTATTTTCAATTGAAACAAACACATGCTCTGAAGTAAAAGTCATATGAATAAAAAGTTCTCTCTAGTGAAAAATAAGTACAAAGGACAAATATTATTATTATGATTTTATTTTATAAGTCTACTTTAAATTGCTAAGATTTTGAAAACATAAAGTAACATGCTAATGGGCATACAATAGGTAAAGATGTGAATTATAACATCAATAACAAAGCATGGGTGGCAGCACTGGAAAGGCATAGAGTTTTTGCTTATATAATTTTTTAATTTTTGTTATTATCAGTTTATAATGGTATATTATAAATTTAAGGCTTTTATAATCATTGTAATCACAAAGAAAATATAGACTATACATAAAAAGATTTGAGACAATAATCATAATATATCAAAAGAACAAAACAGAACACAAAAGAAAACAGTTTGTGAAGACATTAAGACAAAAGAAAATCTCTAAAGCATACTAAACAACAAAATGGCAATAGAAAGTCTAGCAATAATTACTACTACTATAAATGGATTAAATACATATCAAAAGAAAAGCAATATTACCTATAAAAAAGTATATTACTGTAAGAGTCTCACTTTCTATTAAGAAGACACACATAGGTTAAAGTGGAAGGATGGCAAGAAATATTTCATGCAAACATTAATTGAAAGATTGCTGGTTCAAGGTATTAGATTACCTGACATAAAGGAGGTTTATGAAAGTAACAATGTTCTCTTTGAGGGTAGGTCAGAAGCCAGACCAGTACAATGGGTCACACAAACACTAACCTCTGTGGACATTTCAAATGATAATTATGAACAATAATACATAAGACAATGGAAGCAGAACTAAAACAAAACACAACAGGAAGCCCTCAAAAAATAAGACAAGATCCAAAAACATAACAAAATGACACTGAACACTTATGTCTCAATAATCACCTTAAATGCAAATGGTCTGAGTGCAATCACAGTAAAAATATAGAGTGACTGGTTTCAAAACAAATCCAGCCTCCTATTGTTTACAAGAAGCCCATCTTACCAAAGACAAGTGAAATCTTAGAATTAAAGTCTGGGAGAAAGCTGTATAAGGAAATGGCAACCAAAAATAAAAAGTAATCAGGAAAAGTTACAGTTATTCTGATAAAAAAGACTTCTAGTTAAGAAACAGTTTTCAAAAAATAAGATTAAAAAGGGCACTAATTATGATACAGGTCTTGTAAAGCAACAATAAATAAAACTCCTAAATACATACATGCCAAATGATGGAGCACTGAGATACAAAAGAACTTTTCAAAGAAATAGTGATAACAACACAACATTACTTGAGGACTTTAATAATACATTTACAGCAAATTGGCACACAAGACAGCATAAATGATGAAAAATTAGTTTTTGCAGAGCACTGCAACAAAAATATATTACACTTTTTTTCAAGTGCATGTGGAACATTTTCAAGAATAGACCATATCACAGGATACAAGTTAACTGTTAATCAAACTACAGAGATAAAATGTATAGCTAGTATTCTCTATGATCATTAATGTAATAAAGCTAGTAGCCAATACAAGAAAAAAAAAACAGGAAAAAGTATTAACAGATATACAGATGAACTATGAACAACAGGCTGCTCAATTGCAACTGTATAGAATAGGAAATCAAAGAAATGACAAAATAACCGGAGACAAACAAAGCTTCCAGAATCTGTGAGAACAGCAAAAAAGGTCTTGAATATGATGCCATTACCCCAACAAGGGCAGTGTTAAAATTTAGGCATCGCCATTAACTGTCTGAAGAACACAGAAGACTAAACCAGGTAAGGGTACTTCCTTCTTTTACTTTGTTGCAAATCCTGGGTGGGAAAGAGAACATGGATCACCAGGAGGGTGTGTGAGGGAAACTGGAGTTTCTGGTTTTCAGGAGGGGAAGGGGAAAAAAAAAAGAAGAAAAGGATATAAAGAGAAAGGAGCAGAGACAAGGAAGAGAAGAGAAGGGGAGGGAAGAGGAGGAGAGGGGAGGGAAGGGAGACTTTTGAGGAGAGATGAAATTGATGTACCTGTAAGAAGCAGCCTGAGTGACCAGGTAAGGCAGAAGACCCTTGGAAGAGTGAGTTGGTGGTGGCAAGAAGCCATGGTGGGAGAGTGGTCGGTAGAAGAGTAGCTGGTGTGGAGAGTGTGGTGCCGCAGCAAGGTGGCATGGACAGCTGGTACCTGGAGATCGCCAGGGATATGGGAAATTGATTTCTGCATCACCATTTGTTGAAATAGCTTGAAGAACTTTGGAGAAGTGGAGCAGCTCAGAATGAAATCAGGTAGAAAGGGGCAGAAGCCACCAACCAACAAGCCACAGGAAAAAAACCCTTTTAAAATGCAACTTCTGCAACTCAGCTTTCTTATCAGATCTGTTTCACCTGTGCAGAGCAGTTGCCAGACAAATGCAATTTAACAACAGTTTTATTAAGAAGGAAAATTAACCAGGAAAACAAAAAGTCCTCAAAGCCACAAGTGGCCAGTTACCTTATACCGGTCACCATTTTTGTCCCAAAGGTCCCAAAGACACATGTCCAAGATGGTGCCCTTTGCCCCTCCAAAACTGAGGTAGGCACTGCAAAGTCCAGTGTTTATCTGGCATCTTCTCTTTGCTGCTTCTCCACGCTGCTCTGCTTCTCCAAGGCTCTTCAATTTTTTTCCACAATTGCTGATGTACAAATCAGCTTTCAAAATCCTTGACCATCTCCAGGTATCAGCTCAATATGCCACCTTGCTTTTAGGGGTAGGGGGGAAAGAGAGAGATAAAAAGGAGAGCAGAGACCAGAGAAAGAAACTTTTGGGATGGAAGAGACATGAGAATGGTGGGCTGGTAGTCCGAGTGACCAAATTGGGCAGAAGCCCTCTGGAATAGTGAGCTGGTGGTGGCAAGGAGCCATGGTGACCGGCAGAAGAGTAGCTGGTGTGGAGAGTTTGGCACCTCAGTAAGGTAGCATAGTGAGCTGGTACCTGGTACCTGGCCAGGGATTTGGAAAGCTGATTTGTGCATCGGTAATTGTTGATAAAGTTTGAAGAGCTTTGGAGAAGCAGAGCATCTCAGAATACTGGAGAGAGAAGCAAAGAAAAGAAGCCAGAGAAAGATGGAACTTTGCAGAGTGCCTGCCTCAGGTTTGGAGGGGCAAAGGGGTATCATCATGGATGTTTGTCTTTGGGACCTTTGGTACTGAAAATGGTGACTGGGGTAGGATAACTGGCCACCTGCGGCTATGAGGACTTTTTGTTTTTGCTTTTAATTCCCTTGTAAATAAAATACTCTTGTTAAATTAGCATGTGACTGGCAACTGCTATGTGCAGGTGGTACAAACATGAGGGAACTTGGGTGACAGAAGTACATGAGATAACGGAGATGTGAAATTTATATACAAATAAATTATTATTTTTTTTGAAAGTGCAGCTTTTTCCTTGTGTCTTGTTGGTTGGAGGCTCTGTTCCTTTTTTGACACAATTTCAGTCCGAGTTCCCAAACATATGTCCAAGGTACCCTGTAAAGTCCATCCTTTCTTTTTGGTTTTCTCTTTGCTTCTTCTCTCTCCAGTATTCTGAGCTGTGGCTTCTCCACGTTTCTTCAAAGTTTTCCATCAAATGATGATGCAAACTCAGCTTCCCAAATCTCTGGCTTTCCCAGGTACCAGCTTTCCAGCTAGTTTCCATGCCACCTAACGGCAGCTTTGCACACTTTTTTTTAACAGGTCTACCTTTGGCAGCATCTGGCCAAATTCACCAGGCCTGCCGTCAGCAGCCCCTGGTCATCCTCAGCCTGCCGTTCTGGCATCCAACTCCACACTGGCAACTTCTTTGCTGGCCACTCTCCCACCATGGTTCCTTGCCACCACCAGCTCACTCTTCCAGGGGGTTTCCCCTGGCCAGGCCACATAGGCCTGTTCTATCCATCTGCCATTCTCATCTTGCTCCCTCTCTCTTTGTTCCTCCTTTTTATCTACCCTTTTCCTGCTTCTTACTTCTTCTTGCAGGTCTCTGTTTCAGATCCCACCCACCAGGGCATTTTGGTGCCCATACAATTTCCAACCGTGTATAAAAAAGACGAGAAGCAACATAGAGACAATAAAAAATGTGAACAATGATACTATTAAAATAAATCTTAAAAATAGTGATGTTTTTGGTGGTAGTGTCTGGGGATGGGTACGATGGTGAAGATAAAGTATAGTAAAAAGGAAATGGATTCTGTGATTAGTTACTGTTTTTGAACATGAAATGGTATTTCAAATCTCATAGGTTTCAAAGTAGACAAGGAAAAATAGGTTGCAAAGTTTGCCTTAAATAAAATAAGTCTACTTTATTACGAGAGACAAGCTGTATTGCAAATGTTTAAGCTCTTAGAAGTATATTTTCCTTGGATCTCTAAAACAAGTGGAATGGCATGGCAGTTTGGTCACAGCCATCACTACAGTCAAACTCCCTATAAGACGTGAGCTTTGCAAGCAAATTCCAACTTCATCAACAGACTCCTGGGTCTAAAATAAAGATGTTGTATTTTGAGTGGAGCTATTTCCTAAGTTCACATGACTAAAGATGGAGTGCAAAGGATCTGAAAATGAAAGGGGAGTGAGTGAGGGGCAAGCTGGAGAAGCACAGGTAGGTGGGACTGAGAATAACCACAGCAGGTCCAAGTGTACTGGGAATTATAAATCACATTTCCCTAAATAAACGGAGATTGCTGAAACATGTCACGTCCCTCATTCCCCAGTGGCTCTTTGCCCTTTCCACAACCATCCTGGATGTGTGGGCACTCAATAAATATTTATTGAATAGATATCTCACATTCAATCAATAGGTCATTCTAAGGATGATCTGTTTTCTCTTATTTTCTTCTATAAAATCTTGTTGCAAAATAAAATTAAAACAATGAGAAAATCACCTTTGAATGAGACTGGTTCTCCATTGCCTCAGGCATTTATATTTTTGGAATTGTGGTTAAGCATTCAGGCTTTCTGTTCTTGCTGTGTCTGTTTCCAATCTGCTGCATGTCATATGCACAGCTGGCAGTCAGCTGAGATGCCTCTTGAAAGACCTGCTTCTCCTAAGAAACAATGGTTTCATAGGACACTGTCATGTTCATTGTGAGGAGGCATGGTGTAGAAAATCAAGCAGTAGAAGGACTTATGCAAAAATACCTGATTCAAAAACATACTTTGCTTTTGAAAGTTTTTGAAAGAACTTGAAAGAGCAAGTTTTAGTTATTAGGGTTCTTCTTTTTCCATTCACAGAAGCTCCTGAATTTTCACTCTTCTGAGAGAAGCCTATATAAGAAACAACTGCTATCTTGATCTTCTAAGGGACTGTTTCCTTTCTTCTTGTGAGTGTTTCTTTTTTATTTTGAGTTCCTAAACTAATTATGTTTGAGTATGGTACATTGTCACCTGTGTTTGTTCTTTTTAATTGCCTGTAATTTTAATTGTCTGTACAAGTTTTTTTTAATTGCCTGTGGTATTATTATTTTCCTTTTTGCTCATTATCCATTCATCCAATCAGTGATCTGACAGACATAGGTTAAATGTCAAAGTGCTATGTACACATATATACACACATGTCTATGAAGTTTAGTGAGTAAAATAGTCTTCTCAAAGCAATGTGGTAGAGGAATAGTAGGAGTATCTGTGAAGAGCGACTGAGTGCTGTACGACCTAGAGAAGAAATACATTTGAAATGAGGGAATCACAGACAGCCTCATAAAAAAGTCCAAAGAAACTCAAACTGTGGAACATTCCATGAAATCACCAAAAATACTAATCAGAAATGCCAAGGATCTTGGAAGAATGACTGTAGTCATTAATTCCGCGGTCAGATTAAAGAAACATATTCCGTGCAAAGTGGGAACCCTCAGCTGGATCCCAGACAAGAAGAATGGACATTCTGGGAAAGATTAGTGAAATTCCAATTAGGATTGTTTATTACTAGTATTGAATCAATAAGGATTGCTTGACTTTGTTATATGTACCATGATTATGTAAAACTGTTGGCATTGAGAGATACTGGTGGGGGGGTTTATACTCTTTGTACTATTTTTACATCTTTTCTAGAAATCTAAATTTATTTTAAAATGTAAGCAAATAAACTAGAAAGATTCACAGAAAAGGTGTAGTTAAAATGAACCTACAACAAGTAAAATTTTCAGGTGAACAATGAGGGAAGAAGAGACAAAGAAGAATAAAAGAGCATGTATTCAACAAATTCAGATTAACTATAGTTGTGACTGCTCTCAAGGAGTGTACAAGGAAAATTTTGAAGTAGCCACATTAAAAAGCACAACTGTAAAATGCAGTTAAGAGAGAGTTAAAACTCTTCCTGAGTAGAGCAGCAATATGATTAATAATATCAATCAGAAACAGAGGGATAGTGATATGGGTGTAGATTGAAGGGAGAGGAAAGCAAGTTGAATAAGACAGAAACTGTAGAGATAATCAAGGGAGGAAATTTCATTCCCTCAACTAAGATGTGATTGGAGGCAAGGCAGGGAAGATTTGCGAGTCATTCTTTAAGTATATGATGTATGGACTGGGATACATAATATGTTGCCCACCGTATTCACAGCCTGTCTTCTGGTCCCTATCTGTGATTTATTGGTGTTGGAGAGGAGAAAATATCTTGTCAGTGGGAGGTGTTGAATAAGGTGAAGGATCTAGTGTCCATTCTCTTTGTTTCCCTTTTTGGATTGACAACCTAAAACAAAGGGAGAAGTTCTTGGTCCCCCAAAGGGGATTTCTTGACCTTCAATTTTTTTTTTGGCATTTTACACACACACACACACACACACACACACACACACGACATTGCTAAATACCCCAAAGTATTTGATGATTTCAGCTTTTTCTTGTCTTTTTGTTTGTTTTTCCTATATCCCACGTGTGAGATCATTTGGTAGTTCTCTTTTTCTTTCTGGCTTACTTCTGCTAGAGTTATTCTTTCTACCTCCATCCATGTTTTGACAAATGACATGAGCTTGTCTTTTTGATTGCTGAATAATATTTCATTGTGTAGATATACTTTAACTTTGTGATCCATTCATCTATCTAGGAATATTTGTTTTCATATTCTGGCTATTGTAAATAATGTTGCAATAAACAATACAGGTGTCCTTATGAATTAGTGTTTTCGTATCCTTTGGGTAGATTTCCAGATGTGGAATTGCTGGATCAAATGGTAGTTCCATTTTCAGTATTTTGAGAGTCCTCCACACAGCTTTCCATAGTAGCTGGACCAATTTGCATTGCCACCAGCAGTAATAAAGTGTTCCTGTTGCCTTCACATCCTTGTCAACACATATCGTGTGTTTTTTGTTTTTTAATATGGGCCATTCTTACTGGTGTGAGGTGGTATCTCATTGTGGTTTGATTTGCATTTCCATGATTTTAAGTGATATTGAGCATTTTTTCATATGCCTATTGGTCACTTGTATTTCCTCTTTGGAAAAGTTTGACCATCAATTAGACTTCACATTAATTGTGAATGCATCAGATTTAAATGGAGATGATTTCTTTTAGTTTGACTATAGATTTAACTTTTTAGAGGGCAAAGGCTTTATAAAATGTGTTTGAGGTTTTGCTCAGCTGAAAATATTTTGTAAATAATCTGAAACAAAGGGAGTGCCCTTAAGCTTTGCAATTATGTTTATTTTGTTATTTAAACTTTTGGAGTATGACCATCTCCTTAGAGTCTAGAAATGGTCAGACTTCAAGGCCAACTCCAATATTGCATCCCAGGAAGCACTGATGAAGTACCAGAAAGTCTGTCGAGGGAGGACTCCAGGAGCCTACCCTGGCATGCCCGCACTCCTAGTGCTGAAATCAGGTTCGATTTCTTCTGCATTAGATTTCTTCTGATTTGCTACTCTTACAGCTGTCTTGTGATCTACAGAAAATGCAGACAAATATGATAGCAAAGCATCTTCAAAACTATCAGATCGACATACAAAGTTCAAAGGCTCCTTAAACAGAAATGGTTTCTGTAATACAGAAATGGGAAAAACTAGCAAGCCTTGTTTCTGGTCTAAGGCATTGTGAATTTTGGAAGCTTTCAAAGCCTAGGGCATGGCAGGCCATCTGAGGACAGACCAGCATATAGGACATTGTGGCTGTTAGCCACTGGCTAGTCTCTAATGACAGCCTTTGTCTCCCAGACCAAAATGTCAAGAGGAAGCAGTGGTTTAAGCAGATGGGAGAAAGTGACCATGGAGGCTTCTTTGATTTGAGACCAGTGTTAACTTGATTGCTTCCTGGGAAGGAACCCAGAGAAAGGGGGGAAAGAAAGCCTTTCTCTTTCTTGTTAGAGGAAAAAGCAAATAGCCAAGGAAAGGAAGCTTATAGACACAAAGGAGAAGTAGAAGGGAAGGGGAGTGGAAATAACATGCAGCCCTTGCATGCACCTTCTATAATGCCCCTCTACTCTAAGGCAATGTTTTTTGGGAGACTTAGGTGAGTTGTGTGATTTCTCTGAACCCCACTGTTTTCTGCTTTCACATTGTAGTGAATTCATGGCTCTGCAGTGACTTGATTAGATTCTTTTAGAGAATCTGGGTTGGTGGAACCATGAACATTGCTCCTTGGAGATTTTGCTGACTCAATCAACCAATTCTTTGCTGAATCATCCTTGCTGTCATGACCCCACACCCTTCAAAGACATTATTTTTTCTCCAATGATTTTATTAACTGATTTTCTATTTGATCAGTTTATAAGAGTGACCCAGACCAATAAAAAGAAATTCTGGAGGGGCGGGGGGAGTGAGCAGTGATTATTATTTGAGCAAGTTACCTGGTGATTCTGAGATTAGTCCAAGTTACAGAACCACTGTAAATTAGCAGTAAATTATTTAATGGTAAATTCTTTCTCCACTTGATTGATCATATCACAAGGATGAGTTAATATCATACTATTTCTAGAAGTGTCTGGAGTTACACTTTATATTTTCCCTTGTGATTTGTTGCATGAAATACAGTTGCATTGTTGTTGCTGATATGTTAATATCTGTTATTCCTTTGCATTCCTATGTATTACTTTCTGCTCTAACGTTATTCTTGTCTACTTGTACTTTCTGAGTATTTATGTATGTCTTTGATGTTCTGTTTTGTAGTTTTCGCATTTGTACTCATTGTACAAATCTTTTTTCCTCAGCAGATATATTTGTCCAGTTTCTATTTATAGTGTTATTTCATCCAAATGCATTGATTGAAAATTCCATTTTTATCTTTAGCTTAACTTCAGGTATTTCTCTTTGTTTTCAATATATTCATATATTCTTCTTTTTTGTCCTTTATTCTAGGATAGTCACCCTTCTTTTTCTCTCATATCTATCTCTTCCTCAGCCCCTTCTCCTTTTGGCTCCATTCCTTTTTAATATTTGTAATATCTGTGCTTTTCTTCTGATAATTTGGAGGTTTTATAACACATTTTAGTTTGTCTAGTGGTTTCTATTATTCTTCATGCTAGTCAATTTTCTGTTTCTTATTTTAAGAAATGTAGATAGAATCTGGAGACCTCCCCACCTTTTTTTGCCAGTTATAACGTTGCTATAATTTTTTCCTATAATACTCTATGTGATGGGTTTTTTTTTGGGTGTGTGTTTCCCTTTACTATCACAATATTCATTATATTTTCTTTAGTTTAAAGAGTGCTAGGCAAGAGTCCTTATTTTCTACTTTGGTGGTGGAAGAGGAGTTGAAAGGGTGTTATTTATTAGTCTTCTAAAATGATCAATTCCCTCCAGTCCTCAAACACTGATTGATTGATTTGATTGATTTTTATTGATTGCACACACACACATATATATTACATCATTTTCTACCCTGATGTTCTCCCTATCTCCTTATCACCTGTGCACCTTCTTAATCTCTTATGCCCTCCCCTTCCCCCAATTTACTCTCCTCCCCTCCCTTGCTCCATGCCTCACTTATATGAGGGATATAGGGAAAACAAACAAATAAGAAAAATGTAAAACTGCCAACAAAATTGAATCAAACACTTATTTCTGACCATCCTGGCCGAGTCTTGTCTGCAAAGCAACAATACACAGATTTCTTGTGGAAAGACTCAGTGAAATGATAAAATACCTCCATTTGACAAGTAAATTGCACTTGTTAATCTTCTAATTTTCTCTATTAGTTTGATCTATCCTTTGGCATGCATGGTAAGTAAACAGTTTTATTTCCAAATGATAAATATGGGGGGAAATTAAAAGCTCTTGAACTGACATTAATTAAGTCCTAAGAGAAAGGAGTGATTCATGATTGTTCCGCCTGGAAAAATGTCATCGAGGTTAGACTCATTTTACTAGTTTCAGCTAAGAAATGTCAACATACTTTTTTCAAGGCTTGTTCCAGGGTCCCAGATAAATAATGCATCTTAAAACAACCCAGAACTCAATGCTTCCTTATATAGTCATCTAACATTTATAGATTCCCCCCCTCTTAAAAGTTTAAATTTAATTCAGTTTAACTTCTCAAAGTCAAAATTACCATATTCCCTCAATCTTCTTACTGCTTCACCTAACTTGCAATGTGTAGCAAATTGAAGCTTTCTTCTCTTTACAGCTGTAACCCTATTTTTTCAGTCCTCCACATTTGAAAATGGAATTTCCCATTTCAATATTTGGAGAGACTAACAAGCTACCTGGATAATAGAAGTACTACATGGTTTTAAACCTAATCAGTGAAATTTGGGGATAACAGGGAAATCTTCCCTATTCAGCTGTGTTCTCGGTTTAGTGATTCTGCTAACACTTTCCCAAAGGACCATGTATTCCTGAAAGTTTCTGTATTTCTGAATGGAAAATATTAAAAGATGTTTATTCTCTCATGAATTCTATGCTCATAGTAGTATACATATCTCAGAACTCATGACAAAACCTTCAGGAAAAGTAGAACTGCTCTGATAGTGGGGGCAACTTCCTCAGGTGGCCAGAACCATGAGGTGGTACAGATGGACTTTGTGTTGGGTGCTGCATTATTCTAAGCTGCCTCAAGTATCTGTAAGCAGTCATTCCCCACACACCTGGTGGGAGGCAGGACTGCTCTCAGGAGCAAGGGTACAGAAAATATGAAAGGACTTGTTTCAAATTCCATTTTCTGGCTATGCTGCCATAGTGGCTGTGACTCTGTGAAAAGCCATAGAAACAACTACAGCAGTTTTGGCAACATCTGGTGAAAAATACTTACTGTTTAAATGATTTTTGTGAATCCTCAGATACAATAATTCGGCAGCATGTCCTTCAAAATGCCAAATAGAACAAAACTCCACTCACCCCTCTTAATGAAGGATCCCTTCTGGGCAATATATACCAGCTGGAAACATGAGGAATTCTCATGGTAGCAAGATCTTTTATGTTGCTGAAAGTAGTGTAGACTTAACAACTCAGTCTGAGAAAGGAGTTTGCTGCCAGAACCTACTGAAGATGAAGTGGATACTTAAGGATGTATTATTTAAATAAAAGAAAAGAAGCCATGGAGTATAAGCTCTGAAAAGGAGAATCAAAGAGGAACAGTGCTGTAACTCTTTGATGGTTTCCAAGATGAAATTTTAGAGGCGCAGTCTCTCTATTTGGTGATTGGGTAATAATCACCAACCCCACACCATCATTTTCTGTGTTTTGTATTTAAATTTGTGACAGTGACATAGATTAGATGCAGATTGTTCCTGTGTTCCAACAAATGTTTATATGGTCCTCCAACTTCTAGAACTCTGAGCCCAGATAACTGGCAGGATTGTGATTCAAGTCTTTGTTTCTCAGATGAACATTGTATTTGAGTAAATTGGTGCTACTGCACCACCTCTTCTCTGGTGCCTTTCTCATCATTTTGCTCTGTGATGGCCCAATATAGGCATCACACAGGTATTTGGTTATGGGTTGGAAGAAGTTGAACTCTGTGCTAAACTCTAGGGATAAAAAGACAACTTTTTTTTTTAGGGCCTCACACCACAGAAATCAAGTGATTTCTGTGTAGCAAAGTAAGTGGAGGGCAGAGAAACAGGCAGGCTGAGAGGAGATATAGCAAAAAAAGATACGTTAGGTAGCAGCTAATGGTGGAACTGTTTTAGTATAGTGCCCCTAAATCTTAAACATACAAATGCATCACCCAGGGGTGTTTAAATGCTAATTCTGCTTAAGAGTCTGTATTTTTAACAAATTTTCTGATGTTATTGATATGATATTGCTGATTGCAGACCACTTTTTTTTTTTGAGTAAACAGGTTTTAGAGGCTTAGTAGATTTTTCAAAAAGGACAGGAAATGCAGAAAGACAAAGAACATAGAGACATAGTATACAGATGGGAAGTGTTAAAACACTGTCAGAGAGTTTGGTAAGATAGAACCTGCGAATCACTGATAAAGCTGCAAAAAGGAGTGTTAAGAGGACCACAGATCAGAAAGCAGAGGACATTTAAAGGCATACATGGCAGTTTTGATTCATTGCTAACTATTTTTACGGGTAGTAGGTAGTCACTATGTTTCTGAGAACAAAGTGACTTAATAGGATTGAGATTTAAATGGAACATCTGGTATCCATATCATTAGTAGTAAGTGGAATGGACAATCTTGAGACCTTTGAATTATGACTTAGGAATGTAATTGAAAGACAGTGAGGGGGTTAATTGAGCAGAGTCTGAGGCGAAAAGTAGTAGAGACAGGTTGAATAATGGATTAGGAAATAAAACCAATAGGATTTCTTCATATAAAATATGTATAAAAGTGCAGCAAATAATAAAATATCATTTAGATTTCTTGATTGGGTGCTTAGGTGGATGATTGTCTTATTGACCAAAACTGGGAATTTTTGAAGAATTTGGAGGAAAGAGAAGCAGCAGGTTTATAAGAAAACAACATAGTTATTGATTTTTTTTTAGAATCTTAGGAGAAAAATCACTATGTCCAAACATATATATATATATATATATATACATACATACATACATATATACACACACACACACAGGAATGTGCATGCCCATGTGGGGATAAGGACATGATTCACACAGGGTCATATATTATTTTTTCTGAATATTAGAATTGAAAAGTGCAATAGATTAAAAAATAAACCCAAAGTACTCTTGGAGCACAGAATGGTGTGTATTGCACAGGCTAGTAGAAAGCCTGTGGTTTAGTTTTGTCATTGGACAAAGAGACATAGCATCTGAATGAGCCTGAGTCTCTGTCAAAGAACTAGCTTTTGTACCTAAGGCAAGTCATCTATTTTTCTTGCAAGTCACTTTTCTTAATTCTATTTTGTATGAATCACCACTAAATGCAGAACCAGACATTGGTGCACATCTTGTGCTCTTTTATAACAAATTAATATTGAAGAGAAAGCCTGAGTTCTCAAAACACAAAAAAGAAAACTAAAACAAGTTGCAAAGAGATATGATATAGTTAGGTACGGCTTTCTCTTCACTGGTTCTGCTATACTACTCTTCTTTGTCTAATAGTGCTACCCTTAAGACACCCATGCCACATATGTAGTTCCCCATCTGTGTTAATGATAAAACTTTATAAATAATGTAGTGTTGGCAATTATTACGCAATACATAAAATAGATACAATTGGGACCATTCTGATAAAATTAATGAAGACCTGAGGAAAAGAGGCAACATCTCTTCTAGAATGTGGCAAATAGTTTTAATTCCAGGGCATAAAGTTGCTTTTTTGTTTTTATGTGTGTATGTATATACATATATACATATATTTATATATATACATATATATTACATTGCTGTACACCCCAAATTTCTTTCACCACCATGTCTTCTATGAACCATTATCATGATATCATATGCTCATCCCTCCCCTGATTTTGCCCTCCCTCACTCTCTCTTCCTTGAGGTATGCTTTAGGTCTATTTTCAGTTTGCTAATTTAAAATTTCTCTTGTCCTTTTATTTGATTTATCTAAATTCCACACATAAGTGAGAATATATGTATTTTTCTTTTTTCTGTCTAATTTCAGCTAGCATAATTCATTCCAGCTCCTTCCATGTTGCTGCAAATAGTATGCTTTTGTCTTTTTTGATTGCTGAATAATACTCCATTGTACTACAGGTTTTTAATCCATCTGTCTGTTTGGTGACATCGAGTTGTTCCCATATCCTGGTTGTTGTAAATAGTGTTACAGTAGACATAGGAGTGCAGGTTTCCTTTTGAATTAGTGCTTATATATTCTTAGGGTAGATTCCCAGAGGTGGAATCACTGGATCAAATGTAAGTTCCATTTTTGGTAATTTGAGGGTCCTCCATAGTGGCTGGGTCAGTTTTCAGTCCTACCAACATTGTAAAAGTGTTCTTTTTGCCTCCACATTCTTGCCAGCATTTATTGTTGTTTGTTTATTGTATTAACAATACAATATTAACAATATTGTATTAACAATAACTGTTGTATTAACAGACCACTCTTTTATTTTTTTTTTTGAGACTAGGTCTCACTATTTTTGCCTGTGGAACCACAGGCTTACATTGCCCAAGGTACCACAGACTCAAACAATCCCCTTCCTCAGCTTCCCAAATAGCTGGGATTACAGGAGTGTGCCACCACTCCCAGTTGTATTTTTTTGGAACTAGGTCTCGCTATGTGCTCCCAGCGGAACTCGAACCATGATCCCTGGCCCCTGCCATGGCTTCCTAGGCTGTTGCTTACAGGCTTGCGCCACCATGCCCAGCCAAATACAGATCATTCTTAAAGGTATGAGGTGGTATTTCATTCTGTTTTTGATTTGCATTTCCCTGATTATAAGTGAAGTTGAGCATTTTTTCATATTGCTGTTGTATTTATATTTCTCCTTTGGAGAGGTGTTTTTTAAATTCTTCTCCCCATTTTTTAACTAGGCTGTTTGCTTCATTTCATTTTGTTGTGAGTTTTTATGTATATCCTTGATATCTGTTCAGGAAATAAAGTCTTAATCTCTTCCCCCATTCAAATATAGCCTGAACTTAGTAGAATATAGAAAGAGCAGAATATAGAAAGGGGCTATAGTTAATTACTTTATAGTGAAAGAAATTGAAACCACCGTAATCAAATGATCCATTTTAACAACACCAATGGTTAAGTATGTTGATATCATGTTCTCCTGATAGGATGTGATTAGGATATATACCTCTGTAAAAGTCTTTCTCAATAGTCTTCCTCAACAATCTCCCAGTCTAATGATAAACAAAAAATATAAATTCCATTTAGAAGAGTACTGAGCAGGTATTTTGTAGACTGTCTATAAAACTATTAGGGAAAGCTGAGTGAAAGGTATATCAAAAGTCTGTACAAATTCGAAGCTGTTTCTGTGAGTCTAAAATCATTTCAAACTATAAGTGTTTATTATTAATTAGTGAATACAGTGTGGAATCTCAGAATCATTGTATAATGCTTTCCAGTTTCTTTGATTCTGAAACCAATTATGATAGAATCAAATCAACTTAGAATGTAGTTTAGTTTTATTTTTATTGATAGTTTATATATATTCTTCAATGATTATGAAGATTTATTACATTTTTATCCCCAAAAATCTCATGGAAATTTTTGCATGTAACATGTACTCAATAATTAAAGAAAGCGAGAGAGAGACAATGTACCAAAAACAGCTAGTTGGTTTCATATTAAAATTTACTTCTATGATTTCTCACTTAAAATTATGGACTTTAAGTCAGCCTCCAATGAGAGGGCATGGACAGACCACAAATAGATACAGACTAGCTGTTCAATGCGATCTTAAGACTGAAAACCTACCAGCAAGGTTTGCCTGGTTTCAATAACACAGTCCCTCAACCAGTGAAAGAACACTGCCACAGGAAAGAAAGAGACTAAGAACTTAGAACAGACTAGTAAATGACAAAGAATGGAGTTTGAGAGAATGGAGGGGGCACCAGAGAGAGGAGGGAGGGGAAGGTATCACAAGAACCATTTACTGAGGTTGTGATTTAAAAAAAAATTAATTAATTTTTAAAAATTGGGGATTTATTGTTAATAAATTGATCTTTTCCCTCAAAAATTTGTATCAAGCGCTATTAAAACAAATTGCACTGCATTATGAATTCAAATATAAATCTTTCTCCTTTGCCTTTGACTGACTTCCTTCCTCCCCCCTCCCCTTACCAGACAAAGCATAATGTCTGGCATCGAGTAATTTGGAATAAGTAGATTCTAATTCTAATAAATTCTAATAAATCTTTCTAAGCATGATCTCCATCCTTGCCCCATAAGATGGCAGTTTCTTAGGCAACATTTATATCCTTTAGTGTTGAGGATAACATTTATATCCTTTAGTGTTGAGCTCATCTTAAAGTTCAAATGTATACCAACTGCACAAGTGACAGAAGACACATTTTGACAGTTAAGTTTTCAAAGAGTAAAATCACAATCAAGGTGAGGTAAATGCCAGTGGGTTTTGTGACTTTATCAGGAAATTCAGAAGACTCAAGTAGAGAGCAAGGCACTGGATGAAGGTCAACAAAATTATTCTCTGTAACAGCAATTGTCTTTGGCACAAGTGGGAAAAAACTGAACTCTGGTTGTTCTTAAGAGAAGTTCCACTTTGACTACTTCCTTGGTCCTCTCCCCTTGTGTAAGCTGCGAGGGGTCAATTGTTTCCATGATGCTTTCAATTAAACTAATAGTGACAATTGCAACATGTTTTAATAGCAAATCTCTGTAGTGTTGATAGCTACAGAAAATAAACAATTCAATTGAATTCTAACAGATTAAGCAGGAAAGACAAAATGTAAGTTTAGGGAATTGCTTTCTGAGTTTGTGAGATGAAGATTGTTAATAGTTGCTAATAGAGCTCAACATAGAATGATCAAATAGCAGCTTCTAGTTATTGAAACCTTGAACCTTGTAATTCAAGTTAATGGTTTCTTTCATAAACAGAAGTCAACGACATAGCATTTGTGGACCAAAATGGAATCGGGAAGCCAAAGAAAGAGCCATAAATATGAAATCTAAAGGGCAGTAGGTGGTGAAATTTCAGATTTTACTCGAAGACCTTCAATGATCAACCTTTGGGAGTTTATGTGACTGACACTGTGGATCACTCTCTTCTCCTTTGAGGTATTTCACTACTTTCTTAGGGACTCTTCTAGCTCCCCTGGATCTTCAGTCTCTGTCTCTCACCTTAAACTCAGCACAGTGTTTGGCACTGATAATAATGTAGGTCAAAGAGTACTACAATGTATATAACTCTGTGTTAGTATTAAAATAAATTTCATACTCCTTTAACTTCCCCATATATTTTGGTTTTGATGACTTTTTAATAATTATTATGCTTTGCTTAGCCCAGTACAGAAGCCCTTAAGACTAACCATTTTTAGGTCTTTATTTTTCTGTGAAAACTCCCTTGTTCATGGAATATTGTTATCATGCTGATGACTCTCAGATCAGTTGATGAGACTCTCTAAGAGATACCTACATATTTATGCTAATTTTCTTTATACACCTCTAGAAATTGAATGCACCAGATGACCTATTTTTTCTAAAACAACCTTCCATATCCCTATGATGCCATTGTATAGCACAGAATTAACTTCTGATAATTAAAAAACCAACAACTCCTCATCTGCTATTCTATCTCTCTTAGACTCTTAGGGTTAAACCTCTAGAAAGAGTTGTCTACACCTGCCTCACATACTTTATAATCAATCACTTGGCAACCATTTGTATCTCCATCACTCAGTGTAAGCTTTTATCCCCAAAGACAGACTTGTCATGATAGCCAATGTCAAATTTTCAGTCCTTAGTTTGAGTTCATCATTGCACCACTCATACAATTATTTCTTCTCTTTCGCTCTGATGACAATCCCATTTTCCTGATTTTTCTTCCCATCTTACAGTCATCCCCACTTACCCTCTATTGTTGATTCAAGAGATGTTACTATACATCTCTGAGCAAGATTCACGAGGACTTGATAGATGTAGTTTCTCACTCTTTGCTCAAATGAGTAACATTTCTCTGAAACATTTTATTCATTTTTCTGCCTCAATTTAGTAAACATATGCTGTTTATTTTCAAACATAGCTCAGTTTTATCTCCTAAATCTCAGATGCATATGATTTCACTGGCTAGCAACACATTTCTAGTAGTATGTTAGGCTGCGCAGCTCAAATATGACAATATCCAAAGTAAACCCATCATCTTCTCCCCCAAACTTTTCCCCCTTCTCCCACTTCATTCAGTAAATGGAAACATCACCCATCTAGTTGCTGGAGTTATTCTAGTGCCATTTTGAATTCTTCCTTTTCTCATAACCATCTCCTGTAATGAGGCACAATCTTTTTTCCTCCCATTTCCATAGATCGTTCAGGTCCATCCACTTATTTTATTCCCAATCCTGCTTTTGTCATTTCTTTTCTTTTTTGTTGCTTAGTTTTTTGTTATATAAAATTTGTTTACTTTTTTGGGGTGTTCCTCCCCCTTCCCTTCCCCTTCCTGTCCCATCTGGTTACTCCATCTGGTTACTCTTTCACTGCCAATTGTTGGTCCATTTTTTTCCATAGGATTCTTTCTTTTCTTTCCTGCAACAAGGTCCTTTTCTCAGGTGAGAACGTTTCCTTGGGATACAGTAGCCTATGCTTTGTTTTCCAGGTGTATCTTTGTTGCAGGCAGCCAATTTGCCCATATTTGGATTCTTTCAGTGCCTCCTCCTACTTACTGGTTGTCTTCTCCAAAACAGTTTCTGTCATGTTTTACTGCTTCCTTGCTTTTTTTTCTGGTCTCTGGCATTGAGGGTATTTCTCCCAGCTGATGTCTATAGAAAAGATTCTTGATGGAGATAGGCACTGGTGGATGCTTGGTCGAGCTCATAATGCGTGAGTGAGGTGTACTTCCATTCCAAAAGCAGAAGTTCTTCCATCATTTCTTACTTGCCTAAATATAATAGATTCATAGTTACCCTCAAACCTCCAGTCTCACTCCATTCTAATCTGTTATCCAAGCTGAAGGCAGAATAAACCCCTTTATGACTTGCCTTCTAATTCTTTAGCAGAAAGAACATAGCACTTCCCAGGGGTTCTGAGTCATAGTCTCTGTTATAACTTTCACCTTTCATCATCCTGTACTTTTTTTTGTAGTAGATTCTAGTAAATTGGCTTCTAGGGAAATCTTTTAGTTTTTCACAAACAAATCATGCTTACTCTCCTAGGTCTTTCACATGGGCCTTCTGTGACCTTCCAGCAACATCCATCACCTTGGTGAACTGATCCTCCTCACTTTCAATTTCATTTTCTGATCTCTGGGCTCAGGTAATGGAGTCTATTTTCCATATGTATTAGGTTAGTCTTCTCAGAACCAGATTCTAGCATAAGGATTCAAGTGTAAATCATTCACTTGGGAGTAGATCCCATGGCCAAAGGTGGAGAGTAGAGAAATGAGAGGAAGAAAAGGAAGTCAATATAGTTGTGCTATGGTTACCAGCCTGGGGAAATGAGATTAATTCCAGCTGGAGATCTAAGAGAGAAGTATAGAACACTTCTCCAGAGGAGGAAGCTAAGTTATTTCTCACTATCTCATGCTCATCACAGGTTGAAAGCCATTCTCTGAAGAAGGAAACTCCTGGGGTTTCTTACCTGCCTGCAAGTAGATGAAGACCCTCTCTTAGCTAGACAACTTTGGACTGAGTTACTGTGGCTCACAGTAAGAAACTGTCACCATGTTTAGGAGTGTGTGTGTGTGGGGGAGGGAAGATGGGTCTGCTGTTATAGCACTTTATCCCCATGTATTAGAACTGCCTTTTCACCATCCATCTATTGCACTTAGGACAACCTCATTTTACAAAAGAATCTGAGGAAATCTTGTCTGGAAGTGAAATTCAGAATGAATTGAAGCGGATCAAGGTGCAGCCAGCAAGACAAGCTGGATGACAGTAAAAATATAAAGTATGAAGGGATAAAGGGAGAGCAATAGGGCTAGAGAATTCTAGTGGGCAAGACAGAATTCATAGCGACACCATGGTATGTCAATGGAAAATTGCAGTTTGGTAAGTAAGAATATGTAAGATGAGTCTCAGGTTTGGTGTTGGATAGATCCTTACAGAATCTTGGTATCCTTGAGTTTGGAATCTAGTTTCCATGATGACTCTTGCAAGTCAAACTTTTGCATTTGGGGTGCTCTCTAACACTCTAGGACCTCTGCTTTACCATTGTCTCAAAAAAGAGATGAGAATATTTTCCATTTAACCTCTTTAGACCTTTAACTTATCATGATCTCTGGTTTTTAGTAACAAATGGAAACTCATGCCGCAAAATAGAGCACTGAGCCATTGCTTTGAAAACCTTAATTTTGGCACCAGTTTAAGGCAGTGATGAGGGCCATGGAGCCCCTCACACACCTGTAAAATCAGATGGGCAATGTGTCAAAAATAATTACAAATAACACAAAAAGTGTCAAAGCTTGCAAATTATTTCCTTGATTAAAATGAGAACTCATTTTAGATGTCGCTATAACAACACTACTCTCAACCCAACATCAGTGTTGACAAGTGCCAAGAACTTGGCCTAGGGATGCAGAGAACAGAGATAGCACTTTACTCAGTCAGATAGGAGCTGAAATGTCATAATGCCCAGCAGCAGAAATATTCTCCAGTGACAGGATATGATAACCTTTTTGTCCTCCACAGCTCCCCAAATCCTCACTATTAGCACAGACACACATTTATAAATATGTTTCCACAAAAACTCAAACATATTTCTGAAACTCTTCATTCAGGTCCTGCCACACACACACATGAGGCTAGCAAACTCAAGGAGCCTGGTGCCTGGACCATGATGGACACCACTGAACTTGGGCCAGCTGTGTCCATCCATGACAGAGCTAAAGGTCAAACACAAGAGTGAGAGTTCAGCCCCCACACCACATCACATAACCCAAGTTAACAAAGCTTGAGTTCAGACATCCCTGATTTCTGGAAGCAGGACCACTTAACCTTGTCATTAATAAGCAGATGTGTTGATCATGGACTCTGTAGTTCTGCCCAATATCTCACATCAGGCCTTTCTTTAGACTTGCTGGTTGGGTTGGAAAGGATGAAAGTACAGAATTGTGAATAAAAACTAGTCAAATTCCTTTCTTATTAAAGCATTTCTTGCTTTTTATACCATGAATAAAACGATTATAGATAATTACAGTGTTTCATCAGTTCACAATATTTGAGAGATTTTCATCAAAATTGGGACATACCAGCAGAGGAGTACCACACTTGGGAAAATTGTCCCTCATAGAAGTGAATGTAGGTAAATACTGAGGCCCGTTTTGTCCACAATGATTTGCAAAACCTAGATGGTTTCCTCTATTATAAATTAAAGAGATATTCAGCCTTAGAAATAAAACTAACCACTGGGCAAAGAAATATTTCTGTAAGAGCAGAGAGGAAAAAGGGCTCTGCATGAGAAAAAGGTCCCTTTCCTGCTGACCCCTGCATCCCTCCTCTTGAGATTTATCTATTCCCAACAACCAAAGACTGTGGTGCTCAGATTTTACTAGCAAGCTCTCTGGAGCAAACACCAATATCTTATATTAAGATTATATTATATCTTATTTTTTTCAAAGATTGATTCTTGAAACTTACCTTTTGGGACTATGCCAGAAGCTAAACTCTTAGTCCCTCTGCAGAGCGACTGGATTTGACCCTGTAAGGGAGAGGCCCTGCACTCTGATTTAGTGAGTATCTCAGATGATCCCAGCTCCCTCAAACACACCCTATACACACTAGTTGTGCTCCCTGCAGGTAACTGGCACTTTCCCTGCTGTCTTGTTCCCAGGTTTGCTCAGCCCCCCAAATGCTAAACTTGGAACCACAAAGGAGGGTCAGAACAAATGTGCTGGGATATAGTTCCTGAGGGAACAGCTCTCAACCAGTGTCAGACAATTTAGAGAACAGGCATCCAGTTTCCTCAAAAATAGAATGAGATAATTTTGAAGTGTGTTCTATCTGTTTTCTCAAAGGTCCCCTCAGGACTGAGTTGTAGTCACTGATAGGTGCCTCATTTGCCAATGGCATAACCAGCTCATAAACTGAACACATTGGTACTGACTTCCCTCCCTGTCCTGTCTTACTTCCTTCCCCATTACCTGTGTTTACTGGGAACCTCTCCCAAATAAGCTACCTGCTGCCACAGCCTTATCTTGGGTGTGCTTTTAAGGTAGATGCTATATGAAGGAAAAACAATAGTGATTTCTAAGTGGTTGTAGATTTCATCAAATCTAATGACCAAAACATACCTTTAAAGCAGACATAATTAGCAGGGTGATATTTCCAAGTCACATTGTCCATTGCCTCAAGAATTGATGGGAAATGCCTACAAAAATACTTTCACTTTGGATACATGAATGAACTCTCAACTGATTTACACAGGATGGTTTGGTAATAATTTATGATTTACACACCTGGTTTGGTAATAACATTAGGACCAAAGAAACAAAATTGTTGTGACAGGCACAGGAAGGAATTAAACTTCCAAGATATGGCTTCCTAACAGGACTTCCTTTGCTTGTACTATCATTTTCTTCCTAGAGTCAATCTTGATAATATTAATATTTCACTGATGATGATGATAGAGAATGGAAGAGAAATATTATGAATTTTAAAAAGCATATATAATTATAATTAAAGAAAAACTATCAATAAAGCATAATCTTTCTGCAGAACAAAATCAGGACAATATATTATCTATTGACTTTCAATTATCCGCCAACAAGTAACACTGCATCCAGAACCTGAATTGTCATTCAAAGATTTGAACATTTTTGAAGGTATTTGTATGATTGGTCATAGCAATAAAAAATTCTGCATCAAAGAAGAGTCAACTTTCCTTCAGATGAACTTTACTATTAAAGATTGTTAACATATTTGTTTATAGTGTATACATAATTAGGAAAGCCAATTAACCAGAACTCTATGAACACCATGACAGACAGGATAAAGTTGAGTATGTACAGCTGGTGGAAAGCATGGCAAATGAAGACATGAAGCAAGTTCTTTCCTTGAATTAGAATGTCCCTGTCAATTCCATAAAAATCCTTTTAAGCTAAACATAAATATTTTGACCTAATTTTATTAAAATTACAAACAGAAAAACAGGCTTTGATTTCTGCTGTGGCTGACAAATCAATCATGTTCGTCTATTAAAGCAAAGAATCCTAGCCACTGCTCTTGAACAGCAGAAGTTAAAATTTGAAAAAAAGGTTGCTGAAAATTTTCATTTCCTTTCAATCAGTCTAAACTATTTTAGAAGACAACTGAATAAGCACAACATCAGAAAAAGAAATAGACGAGGATTTTGTGTTGCTTTACTTATGGTAATTTCAAATTGTACAGTGAAGTCCTAGTCTGTGTCCTTTGTTTTGACAATACATTTTCAAATCTGAAATTTTTCTTAAGAGTAAAAAAAAAAGAATCCTAGATTTTCTCCTGTCCCTCAATTTTTTTGACTTCATTTAAAAAAATTTATATAAGATAGTCTATCCTCCTTGCTAAACTATTAGGGGGTGTGGGTGGGTGGGCAATCTTAACCAGGAATGCATTGTATTAAAAGTCAGGAAGAGAAAAGGAAAATGTCATAAAAGAGGTTTTTACATTGCAGCAGATTACGTTAACAAAAGCAATTACATCCTGACAGACCAAAATCTTTCATCATCTAAATTTCAACTAAAGTGCTGATTAGCCCAGGAGTGCTGTAGTGCAGTTCATTGGAAAGGAATCAGAATGAACCAAGGAATAATTTAGGAAGGATATGGTGGGGAGCCATACCAGGAATTTGAATTTTTCCTATTTTATCTGGAGACAGCTTAGAAACATAGAAAGTCAGATGAGTGCTTGGGTGAAATGGTGATGTGAATAATGTAAGCATTGTCTCCACATCCAACATCTCAAGCTGGCAGTTGTCAAAGCTGATGTTGCGAAGAGACACCTGTGCTTCAGTTGCCCTTGGTCACATACAGGAGAGGGGGTGGAGTTGAAAGCACAGTGTGGTACATTATTGTTCGCTGGATGGAAATGAATCCTGAAGATAATACTTGGTAGACACTGTCTTACCCGATTTAGTCTGTTCTGGGCTTGGCAGAGAATCTTGTACCTTTTATAGTTCATGATGTTTTAAATAAATGAGAACACTTGTTTGTTATTAAAAACTCAGAAAGTTTTTAATTCTTATTCTTATTCCCAGATTTTACCTCTATGAGCGATTTCATGTCAAATCCTTCTCTATCTCTTGGCCTTTCCATGCAGGTGAGACCAAGTCAGCTGTGCAGCTTTGGGTCCTTACTTGTCACTCACTATTGTTATCCTAAGTACTTTCTATACTATTAAGGATTTTTATAAATGTCCTTTTAACATTTTAAAGAGTTTGAGTAGATAGCACAGAGCATGGAAAAGGAATGATAGAAAGGAGCTCACAGGATTGTTGGGGAGAGAGTCCTAGGGTATCCCCAGTACAAAGGTGTTAGTGTATAATGAATGCATGCAGAGCAGAACAGAATGGAGAGCTTTGATCAGGATGCCTGTAAGCCTGAAGAGGAAGTGAAATGAAGTGACTCCCAACACTGAATACAGAGGCAGCAGAGTGTCACAGAATGTGGCAGTGCATACCTCAGATGTGGCCATGATATCTCCCATTGCTCATGCATTTTCTTCATCATGACTTTGACACTCACGGCATCAGAGGTGGACTCTTTGCCCTTCCCCTGTAGAACCTGGAAGGGATTTTATGCTTCCTTTAGCAATCAGGGCATGACAGAAGTGATATTAATTTCCAAGGTTAGGTCACTAAAATGTGATTCAGCTGCCACCTTACTGCTGAAGTATTTGTGTGGAGTCCACAGACACCATGTGAACAGCAAGACTACCCCATGGACTCCATGCATGGGAATTCAAACTATCCCACATGGAAGGACTGCATGTTGTAGCCCGGAAACTCTGAACACAGGTAACTGTCCATCCAGACTCCAGCTGCTCCTGTCTTCAGTGTCCCCCAATTGGCCCCAGCTCCAGCTACTGTCTGACAATTGCCCAAGAAGATTGTGAGCCAGAACCCATCCATGCAGCCCTTTTCAAATTCCAGACCCACAATAAGTGAGAACGAATAAGATGACTATTATTGGTTTGTGATGCTAAAACTAGAGAGAATATGTTAGCTGCCAAGTGAAACTAAATGAGAACTTGTGGAGAAGTGTGGAAGATCCTAATGTCATTCCTCCCTATCAGTGGATCTATGAAACCACTCCCCGAACAAATAGTCCCCAAAGAATCGCGTTGCCTTAGAAGAAGTGAGTTGATGGTCAGCGAATGAATGGTAAATATATGGTTGGTGCTCACGTGCTTGACTGCTTTCACTAATTTCAACATTATTCTACAGTAGAAAGAGATTTGAGCTAAATGCAGAATAAATGTTTATGTATCTTGGCATGAGGACTTACCCTTTCATGATTAGGACCAAGTGCGAGGGTAAAGGTCAGGAAGATTCATCAGTGGGAAACCTGCATCCAAGGAATGATACCATGTTGAATTTGCAAGGGAACCTCCCAGGATGGTTAGAGGCTGTTTATTTTATTTTAAAGGATCAAACCTCCCTGTTGTGTGGTTTTGGCTTCTCACCCACTCCAGATTATCTGCAAAGATTTATGTTGCAGAGGAGATTTGAAACAACATGTTGATTTTGTTAAATCATAAGCAATTCTTATTGGCTTTTGGAAAATCCTGAACGTACACAAAAGATGGATAAGAAACAAAACATTATTATTAATTCTGTGACCAATAGTTATCATTTTAAATCATTTTTTTCTGGCATCCTTCCATATTTGTATATACATTGATATATATTTGCTTAGAGTAATGAATGATCTCTAAATATTTATAAAGAAAGGATACTTGTAAAACAACAATCTTAATGCCTGGAGCATAGTGTGGAAAAAACACACAAATATACATGTAAATATAATTTTATAATGTAAATAAAATAAGTCATAATAGCTGTACAAGTTAAAAATTATCTTTATTTCAATTCACATATTATTGAGAGTATTTGTACAGAGTGAGATCATGGAAGAACAGAGAATAGAAACTCAGATCTTTTCATTTCTGACTTGAAACATGACTCAGGTCTCCATGCCTTTATTTTTTTATATGAATCATGGGACAGGACAGGTTTCCCAGCAGGCCCATTTTGCCAGGATGTTCTGTGTCACTGACTTCTATCCTGTAGGAAATTACTTTGATGCAATTAAAGACTTTTGGGCCACTGTTGGAGAGGCTGTGGGACATACTGGAGCAAGAAACATATGTACACATATACACGCACAAGGATAAGCAAGAGGAATGGGGTGGAGTTAGTCATGTGTTTCAGATAGGGTGCCAGCAGACTGAAAGGAGCCACCATATGAATCCTGTTTGCAGTATGTCCAGAAGCTTCCCTTTTCTATTAGTCTGGTGGTAATGAGATCAGAACAAGAGATTCAGAAGATGTGATGTCCTTGGAGCTGACACCCATTGACTCCATCTGGTACATGCTAAGGCCAGTGTTTGGGAGTTACATTATTATTCTTTCATATGTGCACATTTTCCACCCACTGTAGCTTGTAATACTCGCCATGACTTCTCTATGTTTTGGGCAAGGGACACATGGGCAGAGTGGCCTTCAAGATGGGAGGTCAGTGTCACGTCTTATGAATGTTGAGTGCCTCTTGCATTTTCCATTTCTTTTTATCTGTGTCTAGCAACACACACACTCATCTCAGTTCACTAGAGGTTTTCTCACTCACAGATCATTGACTTCTGCACTTAGAATCATCTGTTCTTTTAACTTGTTTGTTTCCATTATTTTAGGGTAGAATTGAATGCTCTTCAATAATCCTGCCAATACATATCACAGCAGGACAATGACCTGTTAGTGGAGATCATTCATACAGAAGTCAGAATTGAGTGGGTTGGTTGTCTCTTCCATTTCAGGGGACTCTCCAGTGGAAAGTGAGAGTGTGTGGTGATGTCATCAGTGACAAGGAGGCATCTTGTGCGCTAAAACTCTCTGACAACTTGTGAGCTAAGGGCAAGTAAAAAAGGGAGGTCATTTGGGGAATGACTGATTTCTTTTTTTTTGAAACTTACTACTTTTAAAATATAGCTTGGTGTTGTTTAATTACAAAAGTACCCACGCTCAATAAATACTTTTCCTTTTAAAATTTTGTTTTTGACTTTATTTATTTTTATACTTCTTAGGTTTTTTTATTTTATTGGATTAACATTGATTTACAATGTCTGTGTTTTAGAGGTAGAAGATCTTCCCTTTCAGATGTTGTCACCATGTCATACCTACAACCAAACCCACCATAGTCCACCACCAACGTCCATTGTGCTTCCTGTGTTTTGTTCTCATCCCTCTCTCTCCTCCTCCAACTGGTAGTCATACTTCCATAGTCAATTTTCTAAAGTCTGTTGTTGGTTTGGCTTTATCTTACCCTTTGGTTGGTGTCTTTACATTCCAATATAAATGACATCATCCAGTATTTGTCTTTCTAATTGTAACTTATTTTACTTAGCATAATCCCCTTCACTTCTATCTGTGTGGTCAGAAATAGCAAGGATTTATCATGTTTGATAGCTGAGTAGTATTCTTTTGTGTATGTATACACCACATCTTCCTGATCCACTCACCTCTTTTGGGACACTGAGATTGTTTCCATAGCTCAAATATTGTAAATAGTGTTGTAGTGAACATGGGAGTGCATGTTTCCATTCTAAATAGTGTCTATTTTTTAGGTAGATATGTAGAGGTGGAATTGCTTGGTCATATGGCAGATCCATTTTTAAATTTTTCAAAACTGTTTTCCACTGGGGCTGGACCAGTCTACATTTCTACCAATGGTATAAGAGGCTTCATTTTTTCCCACATCCTTCCTGGCACTTGTAGTGGCTGGTCTTTTTGAGAGGGACCATACTCACGGTATGAGATTGTCTCTCATTGTGGTTTAGATTTTCATTATTCTGGTGATAAATGCATGGAGAAGTTGATCATGTCTGGAAAAGTGGCTATTTAGCTCTTCTGTCCATGTTTTGTTTTCTTTTTGTTGGGTTGTATAAGTTCTTTATAAATCTTTGATTGATTTAGATACTTTGATTGATTGAGACACCCTTTTTTTAGATGCTTTTAAAAAAGATTATGTGTTATGTAACCAGGCAGGGTAGGGCAGGGGTAGTGGATCTGGGAAGCAGGCAAGCCTCCCAGTCCTTCCAGAAATCATCACACTTTTTTTCTGGGTTCTCTCTGGTATTCCCTCTTTCTCTCTTCTCATGCTTTCTGTTGGCATGCTCTCTTGTGCTCCTCTCACCTCAGGTGACACCTCCCTTTTATCTTTTCTTCCTGGATTCAGGTGCATTCCCTCATACAAACACACACCCACTGAGCCATACAATCAGGGGAGGGTGAAATAGCACAGGTGCTGTTTATAAAAGCTAATAAGACATTGACCAACTCATCCTACAATATATCAACTTTTCCAGCAAATCTCCATCTTGGGATCTATTCTCCACTTCCAGTGCATCAAACAGAGCTTGTCTAACCTTTAAGAGACATGTCTTTTAGAGATGAGCTCCTTATATTAATAAAAGAATCCAAATATTCTCTTGTATTTGAAACTTACTATTCCATTGCTAAATATATAAACAAAGTACCCTGGTTTCAATTAGGACAAAAATTAAAAAGAACTAAATTAGAAGCAACCTACCAGGATGTTTTCAGATTCATGTTTAACTCAAATTCAACTGGCCAGCCTGGGTTATAAGAAAGCTGTCAGAGCAGTGATTTCTCATTGATTATCATCAAGCTGTCTAAGAGAGACTGGAATCAATGGTTATAGAATTGCAGAGTGTTGAGAGGAATCTGTGCTTATATACTATACTCAGAGTGTGTTCAGCATAGAGGATGTCAAAGGAGAAAAACACTCAGGATGTGCTGTAGACCTGCAAGGCCTGGAGACAGGCAGCTCAGCAATTAAAACTTTGCCACCACCAATAAGTGGCCAATCCAAATTCTGGCCCTGTGATATTGATTTGTTCACCATCCCAGTCAGTCCAATCCTGGTATGAATTCTAAAGAATTTGTGAACCTGAGTTCCATTAGCAGAGAACAACATGCACAATCTTAACCAAAGTGGAACTTGACTCAAATCCATTATTTTCAGCTTGGCTCTGGTCTAAACACTAGCAGAAAAAAAAAAAAAAACATCTATAGTAGAAACCACAACTGCTTTTTAAAAATTTTTTTGCAGAAGGTTTGATTGGATTTTCTTGGTGATGAAGTTTGTTGAATAATTTAAGAGGACAGAATAGGTGACTTCAGAAAACAGTCATTTCTGAGGCCCTGGAGATGTAACCTTCACAGACAATTTGTAGTTTACAAATAGTTCTGACTCATGGGCTGGAGAGAGAGCTGGTCATTGAATAATTGCCTGAAAGCAGTGAATTGTGTCATCTAAATTAAATTCTATAACCAAATTTCCACTAAATTAAGTGAAATGCAATGATTCCAAAGAAGAAGCTTTTCCTCTTTAGTTTTAAAATATAATTGTGGATATTAGAATTTAGAATCAGTGTGTTTTGAACACCCTGACATTCATTGGCATCATTCTAAATTAAGTCTTAATGATAGAGGCCAGAAGCAGGCCCCCTGTGGATCTGCAAGCAAAAGGGGAGTGCTCTAGCAACCAGGTGAGTGGGCATGTTCCAGAGACTGCACCTCTAGGAGGAAAAAAGCCCTAACCAACCAGAAAGGCATCACCTTCAAACTAGTCCCCAAGTGGGAGTGGGGACTTTGCTCAACAGCATAGTGACCCTGATGGAGGCCAGAAGTACCTGGACTGCTTTGCGGCCCTGGCACAGACAAAATAACCCAACAGCTGGACTGAAAATAAAAAGAGCAACAACAAAAGACACCTATACTTCTCTTCCAAAAAGAACCACAGAAGAAGCTCTATAGCACCTACTAGCCAGAGTCCCTCTTAGGGGAATGCAGAATTGATGTGTTGTCCCACCAGCCTAAAAAGCAAAAATTATGAGAAAAGAAGACAAACTACCAAAGCAACCACATCCATCTATCACACATGCTCAGGGAAAAGGAACCACCCACCCAAATCAGTCAAAGGAAACAAAAAAATTACTCACCTCAGCTACATAGACACAAAGACAGAATCAACTACAAGCTACTTGAAGACTCCAATCATCATGCCAGCCATACTAGAGCCATAGTTGCTCAATATGTGGAGGAAGTGTGAAAGCAAAATACAGGCAAGAGGAAAAAGGCAAACACCCAGCAAACCCCACAGAAACCAATACATCATTGAAGGCAAGACAAACACTAGAAACCAACAAATATAACATTGAAGAAATGTGCCACCTACCAGACAAGGAACTGAATCCATGCATGTTATAAGCATACAAAGAGCTAAGGGAAGAATTAGAAAAATACAAAGAAAAAGAAGTGAGTATGGCAGAGAAACTGAACAAGTTAGAAGAAGAAATGGAAAACTCCAAGACAAAAAATGCCAACCAAGTTTACTCTAACCTGCAAAGCTTTCTTTCCTCTATGAAGGAAGAATAAAAACCTTCTCAGACAAGCAAAGCCTCCAGAAATTCACTACCACTAAACCACCACTGCAAGAAGCCCTAAGATTAAAACCAACAGAAGAACAAACAGAAAGAGCAAAACAAGGAAGCTAACCAGAACCTCAAACGACAACCAAAAAACCAACTTCAGACTCTTGAATATCAGTAATAGAAAAAAAAAAAGGACACCACAACTTCAAAATGACCCTCCAAAAGTCAACACAAGAGCAGCAAGTATCAGTTATCACCCTAAATGTCAATGATCTAAATTCAGCAATCAAAAGACACAAGGTAGCAGAATGGATCAGAAAACAAAACCCAACATTCTGCTGCCTGCAGGAAACACACTGAAACACAAAAGATAAGCAGGGACTAAAAGTAAAGGGCTGGAAAAAATTACAGGCTCATATCAAAAAGCAAGGAAACAACCAAAGAAATAACCTAATCTCCCAACTTGAGAAACTAGAAAAGAAACAACAAAAAAACCCAAAGCCCAGCAGAAGACAAGAAATAATAAAAATAAAAGCAGAAATAAACAATCTAGGTAGCAAAGACTATTGAGAAAATCAACAAAACCAAAAGTTGGTTCTTTGAAAAAAATAAATAAATTGATAAAACCCTTGCAATCTTCACAAAGAAGAGAGAACCATCAAATAAGCAGGATTATAAAAGAAAGAGGATAAATTACAACAGACATATCAGAAATCCAAAGGATAATCAGATATTACTATCAACACATATATGCAAATAAATACAACAACCTGGATGAGATGGACAGATTCTTGGAAAGCTACAACCACCCAAAACTAAACAAAGAAGGAGTAGAGAACTTAAACAAACCAATCACAAGCAGCCAAATTGAAGCAGTCATCAAAACTCTACCTAAAAGCAAAAGCGCAGGACCAGGTGGCTTCACAAACGAATTCTACCAGACATTCAGAGGAAATAATGCCTGCACTACTAAAGCTTTTCCAAAAAATTGAGAAAGAAGGAAAACTGCCAAACACATACTATGAAGCAAACACCACACATACCAAAAAAACCAAATAAAGACAGCACAAAGAAAACTATAGACAAATTTCCCTAATGAACACGGACACAATAATTTTAAATAAAATCCTGGAAAATTGAATCCAATGATGTATAAAATGTATTATTCACCATGACTAAGTAGGATTTATCCCAGGGGTACAGGGATAGTTCAACATTTGAAAATCAATTAATATAATCCACCACATCAACAAGAAGAAAACAAAAAGCCATATGGTCATATCAATAGACGCAGAGAAAGCATTTGATAAAGTTCAACATCCATGTATGATAAAACATCTTGAAAATTTGGGGATAAAAGGAACATATCTCAACATAATAAAAGCCAGTTATGACAAACCTACAGCAAACATCATCTTAAATGGGGAAAAACTAAAATCATTCCAGTTAAGATCTGGAACCAGGCAAGGATGCCCACTCTTTCCACTACTTTTTAACATTGTACTGGAAGTTCTAGCAAGGGCATTAAGATAAGAGAAAGACATAAAAGGAGTACAAATAGGGAAAGAATAACTTAAGCTCTCATTATATGCAGATGATATGATTCTTTATGTAGAGAATCAAAAAAATCCACAGAAAAACTTCTTGAAACAATAAACCAGTTCAGTAAAGTGACTGGTTATAAAATCAACACACAGAAGACAGAAGCTTTCCTATACACAAAAAGCCAAGTAGAAGAAGAAGAAATTAAAAAAAACCATCACATTTACAATCACACCGAAAAAAATAGAATACCTGGGGATAAACCTAACAAAATATGTGAAAGATCTATACAAAGAGAACTTCAAAATGCTGCTAAAAGTGATAGAAGAAGACCTAAGGAAATGGAAAGACATTCCCTGCTCATGGATTGGAAGAATTAATACCATCAAAATGGCCATTCTACCAAAAGCAATCTACAGATTCAATGCAGTCTCTATAAAAATTCCAACAACATTCTTCAAAGAGATAGAATAAAAATCACAGAAATGTATATGGAATAACAAAAGACCTTGATTATCAAAAAACCTCCTGACCAGAAAAAGAGAGAATGGAGGTATTACTATTCCAGACTTCAAACTATAATACAAAGCCATCGTAATTAAAACAGCTTGGTACTGGTACAAAAACAGACAATCAGACCAATGGAACAAAACTGAAATAAAGTCACACATATATAGTCAACTAATCTTTGACAAGGAGTGAAAAACTTACATTGCAAGAAGGACAGTCTCTTCAATAAACGGTGTTGGAAAAACTGAACCGAGACATGCAAAAAAATGAACCAAGATATCTCCCTCACATCATGTACAAAAACTAACTCAAAATGGATAAAAGATGTGGATGTAAGACCGGAAACCATAAAATATATAGAGGAAAACCTGGACAAAACCCTTTATGAGTTACAATTCAGAAATCCATTTTTAATGGCAAAAAAATGAAGGAAACATAAACAGCTGGGACTACATCAAATGAAAAAGTTTCTGTACAGCAAAAGAGACAACAGAAAAAATGAAAAGAATCCCAACTGAGTGGGAAAAAATTTTCACCCTCCATACAAGTGATAAGAGTCTGATAACAAAGATACACAAAGAACTCACACAACTTAACGAGAACAAAGCAAAAATCCCAGTTAAAAAATGGGGAGATCTAAAAAGACACTTCTCTAAAGGGGAAGTCCAAATGGCCAACAGGCACATGAAAAACTGTTTAAGGTCACTAGCAATCAGGGAAATGCAAATCAAAACCACAATTAGATACCACCTTATACCAGTAAGAATGGCCGACATCCAAAAAATAGATGACAACAACAAGTGCTGGCGTAGATGTGGAGAGAAAGGAATACTTTTACACTGCTGGTGGGGATGTAAACTGGTCTAGCCACTATGGAAAGCAGTGCATAGAACCCTCAAACTAATGAAAATGGAAATACCATTTGACCCAGCAATCGCTCTTCTGGGAATCTACCCAATGGAGACCTCAATGTGGGTACAAAGGGACACTGTGCATGGATGTTTATTGCAGCACTACTTATAATTGCAAGCACCTGGAAACAACCCAAATGCTCCAAGACAGATGACTGGATGAAAAAGATGTGGTATATATATACACAATGGAATATTACTCATCAATTAAAAATGACAAATTTGATGAGTTTTTGGTTACATGGATGTACCTAGAAGAAATCATATTGGCAGAAACAAATCAGAAGAAAAAAGACAGAAACCAAAATGGTTTCACTAATATATGGAAAACCAAACAAAAGTACACAATGGGGGAGGGAGCCAGCTGGTGTGGCCAGGGAGGTGACATGGTGGGTGGCCCCCAAGGATCACAATGATGTGAAATATATATACATATAAATAAATTATTTAAATAATTAAAAAATTAATTAAGCCTTAAATTAGAAAATACATATCTTAGACTGATCTTAGAATATACCCTAAGACAGGGATGTGGGTACATGTAGCTTATTTGGATGGCAATCACAGGAAGATTGGTAGATGGGTGGGGGAAGAAAGCCTGAAGGGAAGGCAGAGTTTTGAAGAATCATTTCTATGAGCACCTGGCTCTGTCACATTAGGGAAGATGGGGAAGAACATTTTGTTGATAGACAAAGAGGCCAGGGATATATCCATGTGCTCTGGCTCTCATTGCCTAAAGCCTTGTCATTGCCAGCTGTTTTAGTATATGGTCAGTTTATATCTATCCTATGCTGAATTTTCCTTAGTGAAGCAAAAAATGCTTGAATAAATGGCTGTTACTCTTCTGCCTCTGTTGCTACAGCTGTAAAATAACACCTAAACTGTAGGACAGGTTGGGGCTTTACTAATGATTTATGGTATTCCTTCCTCCAAAAATTTCTTTAACGATTAGGACAGAAGTACAATCAAAGACCATGTGTGAGGGAGTGTTCTAGATTCATTTTTTTACATGTAGTGATCCAGTTTTTCCAGCACCATTTATTGAAGAACATCCTTGTTCCACTGTATGGTATTTCCCTTATGTCAAAAATCAGTTGACTGAACATGTGTAGTTTTATTTCTGGACATTTGATCCTGTTCCTTTGGTCTGTGGGTCTGTTTTTATTCCAGTACCATGCCTTTTAATTATTATGGGTTTGTAATATAATTTGAAGTTTGGGGGTGAAATACCCCTGTTCTCTCTATATTTGGTCAGGAGTGTTTTAGCTATTTGAAGTCTTTTAATATTTCATATGAATTTCAGTAGTTTTTTCTCTATCTCTTTAAAGAATGTCATTGGAATTTTTATTGGGATCACATTCAATGTGTAGATTGCTCCTAAGTCTGTGTTTCTTTCCTTCTTGCAAAATATGGCTATTTTTAAGATGGGAGCTTGGAAAACTTGTTTCTTTACCATGTTTTTGTATGTTTGGTATTGTTTCATAGGAGAAGAGGAAGCTAGTGGCAGTCTCTGCCAAAGGAAACTGCAATTTCCTTGACATATATCCTATATACTTAGTATTAATTTTTCACACTATCAGTTTTTCCAGAAAGACTGAAACTGTTATATACCTATCACATTCCTAGTGTGAAAGCAGAGGATTAGATGATGTTTTAGAGCTGCTGACCTGAGTGACTTGGTTCATGCTACTGTGTGGCACAAGTCCCCTTCCTAAACTGTTCAGTGGCCATTACTTGCACAGTGCTATCTGCTCTCTCTTGCTCTAGGTCCTAGGAATTGATGACAAGGCAGCCTACATGGAAAGTGGCTGGAAGCAGTGTCTGAGTTTCTCGATTGGCATGACAGGGCAGCTATGCCAGTGCTCTTACTGGCCAGCCTTGGCACCCCACAGCCTTCCCAAGGAGCATGCAGGGTCACCTGGGGAGCACCCCCTCAGAGCTCAAAAGGCACAGTATACCATAGCAGGCATGTGATTCGGGCACTTCAAGTTTCACTGACTCCAACCAAATGATGTTTTAATTTGCAGCAAGAAGTGGGCTGAGGACAAAGTAACAGTTATATAGATGCCAAGATTCTGTGGTATTGGGTTGTGGGGAAGAGGAATGTGAGTGTCAAAGATTTGAGAAGGGAGGAGAGTGTTCTAGAGTTCTTTTGGGGGGCTCTGATTCTGAGGGATCTGGAAAAACATGAAAAAGAAAGTGACTCAGCATGACTGGGCATAGATGGCAGGAGCAGGGCAAGGAAATATGAGGCAGAAGAAATAAGGTAAGTGGAACTTGAGGGTCCCATGATCCCTTTAAGGTCTCAGACAAGACATGGACATGAAAGCTGCTGAGGCTTATGGATTTTGGCTTTGTCACTCTTCCTTGGCTCAGCTTGAGAATTTTACCTATGAGTCAAGAACCTTTTAAGTTTTCTTCCTATCTCTATAGACCATGCATATGCACATGTGCTTGTGTGTGTGTGTGTGTGTGTGTTGGGAGTGTGCAGTGAATGGGGAGAACTTTAGGGGAAAAGTACAGGAAATTGAGGGATTAGGAGAGAATATGCAAATACCACACTATCACAACTTTTTCTCTTCCTGTTAAATTTCTTTTTGTCTCAACTAAAATGTTCTTTGCAATTTTGTAGAGCCTCACACGTGAGGATGGAAAACCTATATTAAAACCTGAGCATTTAGCAAACATGAGTAAGCATTGCCCTCTAGCTTCCTGAGAGTCAGATGAAGGAGATTGGTGTCTGGGTGGGTTTTCTACCTCCCTTTGTATCAAGAATGAAGATTCAAGGGTCCCATGCGGCAGTATCAACCCTGAACAAATTGGAACTAACTCTAATTGTCTGAACTGCTCAGGAGAAGTGTCTCTAGGTTGGGAAGATATTCAGAACAAGTCTCCATTGCTGTCACAGGGGCACAAACCTGGACTTCTGATTCTAGTCAGATAAATTATTTCCCATAATCCTTGCTTTTTCAGTGATGTTCTGACATATCTATCAATATCAGTGAGCCAAGGAGGACCCCAGATCTCATTATGAACCTTTTAATCTTAGAGGAATTGCTGACAATATACAAAACAGTTAACACAAGAATTTGGGGGACTTCAACAGTCAGATTCCAAAGAGAGTAACTTTAGTGACAAGATGATAGTTGACATGGGCCAGGCTTCCACTGTAAATAAATGGCAAAGTTCACAGTGGGCCTTAATATTCTGATAGACCTTTAGCCTCCACCTTTCATACATACAACTATAATATGGGCATGTGCTGTAAAGCATAGAAATAAAATTAAAACCATATGCTCACTTTTCAGTTTAAAAACTAAGTCATTCCCAGCACCCTCTCTCATGATCCCCCTAGACCAGACCCTGCTTTCACCAGAGGTAGCTGAATCATGTGTAGCTACCTCTTTTCCTGTCAATGGCTTTTGGGTTGTTTCCAGGACTTTTAATAATAGAAAGATAGTGCTGTGAACTTCCTTGAGTACCTGTTCGGGTGCACTTGGACCAGAGTTTCATTAGCAGAGAAAGCAGTTCTGAAATTGCCCAATGGCAGGGTATATGCAACTCCTTGGTATATGGCCAAATTATCTTAATTTATAACTGTGTCATGCTGCTTCATGGCCCTGACAAACAGTGGATGAGATCAAATATCTTAATCTTGCCAATTAGAAAGTATACAATGAATTTTATTCCTGTATTTTTCGAGGATGAGGTTGAACTAATAAATTAATGTGTGTCTTGGCTATTTATGTTCCTCATCTGTGAAATACCTACCCATATCTTTGCCATTTCCCTGCCTCGAGGCTGCTTTCTCTTCTTACTGTCTACCTGTGTGGCACTTTTTTCTCCTTATGATGCCTTGTGATGAAAAAAAAAAAAAGCACTCAGTTTTAATGAAATTAAATGTTTCGCTTTATTTTCTTTGTGGGTTTTTGTTTTTGAATCTTACTGAGAAAATCCTTCCTCATTCCAAGGGCAAGGAGATACTCTTTCATATACTTTGAAAAGGATAACATTTAAATCTTTTAAATGGGAGTCTCTATTCCACTGATTTAGTCTTGGTTCCAGTGGGGTGACAGTGTGAAGCAGGTGCACATGATGTTCAACACATAGGCATGTGATTGACCCAGATGGTTTGTTGAATAAAAACATGGGTCTGGGTCTCAGTTCTTTCTGCTCTACCAGTTCATTTATTTCTCTCGATGCTGAAGTTTAATTTTAATTAGAACAGTTTTATTATATTTTGTTTGGTAACTGGAAAGGAAACTGTCCAAACTACTTCCATCTTCAAAGAGCAATCCCTAACACCTGGGCTGTTAGCTGCCTGTGGATAATAAATTTCCTAAGTCAAATGATGGTTTTAACAACTGTTTACCTCCTGGGACTCTTCACTCATTTATAACATCAGAGTATTTCCCTTACTGCCATGTTTAAAATACTTTTTCTGGGCATTTTTGCACATTTTATCATGGATGGTTTTAGTCTACCATTGGCAGTTACCGCAACTGTTTCTTTAGCTCTTATCACCAAGAGGAATAGATGTTCTTGAAAAATGTTCCTCTGGAAGCAGCTCAGTTGATTCTGTTACTATTGTTCTGCAAGACCTCATGACAGATGATAGGATAGAAGTTTAATGAATTCTAGTTTATTTTTATAATGCAGTGAAATGGTGAGGTGTTTAGAGATAACCCTGGGCATTTCAGCCAATAGTCCTTCATTCTTTTCTATCCCTCAAAAGCTCAAGGTCACTCCAGACTTGAGGGATGATAGATCATTCATTTAGGACTATTGAGAAGCCCAGAAGGCACTGCCTTAGGGATAGAAAATGATTGGGATAGCCTTGTACTTTGTCATATCTTTCTTAGAAGTATATCCATATGATTTCTAGACTACTTAGATTACTTCATGGTGTGCCATCCCAGAAACCTGAGTGTGAATCTGTCAAAAGCTGGGTTGACCCACATCACAGACCCAATCTTCAATGAGCATTGAATACAGATCTCACAATGGAGGAACTTGACAGTGAGCATAGCTACATGTTCAGCACCACTGGAGATGTGTCATGGTCAGTCTGTAACCTAGGAAGCATTGCAAATGCACACTCTTGGAATTGATCAAAGATGTTCAGAACTTCTGGGCTCACATGTAACACTAAACCTCAAGTTATAACTTCCTGTAATCCCTGTTACTTCTTTCTAGACCTAGAGAGCTGGGTTCAACATAGGTGATAAAAAATCCTTCATAGGGTCACCAAGTGCCCAGACAGACCTACATTGAACAGTTGGCCATAGCTTTCCCTTAAACCTCACTTCAAACTTCCTGAGTCCTTGGGATCCTGCTTTTCTGTGAGTGTGCCTATTTTATTAAAAGCCTTTGTAACAAAATCTGCTTTAAATAGTTATATGGTTTACCACCCTAGAAATACTCATCTGCCAAACTCCTGCAAAACTCCCCAAGACATTGTAAAATTACCTTTAAATGATTAATTGAGGCCAATTAATAATATGGAGATCATTTAACCCATGGTCTTTCTCTTCCATGTTAGAAGTATTCAACTTTGAAATGAAACCCTGCCATAAAAGGATTTATGAAGAAAAAAAAAAAAAAAAACGAAATTAAAATGCTCTCCTGAAAAATCTATAAAACCCCTTAAGGCATTTTTTAGTTCCCTATAATTGATGGTTTGAGGCCATTATTAATAGTATATGTCATTTCAAGGCCAAACCTTTCTTCGGGATGGGATCTTTTGTGTCTACTAAATTAACAGTCTTGGGAGAATTGACACATGTCCAAGGACAACTTTAAATTATCCCCCCTTAGGATCTAGATATCTAAAGACCTTGTTTTTATTCATCTAGTTCTTCATGATGCCATCGAAAATAATTATCTCATCTAAATAAACAAATGCAGCTATGTATTTCACATTCTCATTAAACTTGTCATTTGCCTCAAGGTGTCTATATAAATTGATGAACGTCAACAGGGAAATGAAACAATTTGTGTCTTTATTCTCATAAGACAAGGGCACTTCTCAAGGCTATTTACTATAAACTCCCAACTCCTTAGCAATAGTCTAAATTCTCTTAAATTCAACCAGAAATATACTAAAGTACTTTATAACATTTAGTGAATTTACTGTAGTGGGAAGTCTAGGAAGTCTACACTGACCAGATTCCTTCTTGGACCATGAAGAGGAAGGCCAGAGAATTATTAAATTCTTTTTATAAGAATTATGATTCATATATGCTCTGCACTAGCACCTTTTCAATATGCTCTAACAAGTCCTTGATTTCAGCAATGAATTCCTGTTAGATTTCTCTGCCAAAGTTAATATAATTCTCTCCTGTCCTTCTGAGATTGCTCAATCTGAAGGCAACTTGCATCCCATTCCTGAAATATCTCTTTACCATTCTCCTTTCAATGTTTGCTAATGAGGAATCATCAAAATAAAATCTGTCAGCCTCTGTTCAGGGAGAACGTATCGCATATATACTGGGAGAGAAATGACATTTTGCCTTTGTTTAGTTTCTAGTATTATGTTGTATCTGTACATTGAATGGAACTATAAAGAGTATCTGGGTATACTAGTACTCTAGGTATTGTCTGTATATACTCATCATATTGAGCTAGTTCTTTTGAATGACACAAACCCATGTCTGTAATTCAGAAGCCTGTCTTCTATTATAACCCTCCCTATCCCAAGACTTGGCATTCCTTGATTCTTGTTTCTCTCTGCCCCTTGTTTTCATCCTCCTCATCACCACCCACTCTTGCTTAGAAACACCATGCAGAATCATTTTGAACAGGTTCTGGTCCTTCAGCCAAATTTACCCAACCCATCTTGCAGGTGTCTCAGAGAGTAGCTCGGTGTCTGTAATTAACTGATAGCTACAGCTAGGTGGTCACTTGACAGGGTAGCATTACAAATTCTGGCCCTTTTAATTTTCAGAGTCACTCATTCCCCCCCCCACACTATTTTTAATTAAGTAACATTGTTTTGCATCTTTGTTAGTATTTTGACAGTCTGTGATCTCCCCCCTCATCAGGTGTCATCATCATAGATCTCCTACTAAATATCTGTAGTCCTCCACCCTAGTTCATTGTGCTCTCTCCCCACCCCCACTCACTCCATCACTTCCACCTTCTTCTCATCCCTCTCCTTAGTACTCTGGATGCTTCATGTTTATAGTCAGCTTTGAAGTGTTGATTCTAATATTTGTCTCCCTCTGACCCTTCGTATGTTTCCTCTATAATCTACATGTAAGTGAAGCCATCTGGAACTTATTTTTTTTTCCCTTGAGGCTTATTTCACTTAGCATAATCCCTTCCAGCTACATCTGTGTTGTGGATGACCTGGATTTTCTATTTTTGATCACCAAGTTGTATTTCATTGTGTAGCCCATATATTTTTGATCAACTCATCTGTTTTGTTGTACTTAAGTTGTTTCCACAGCTTGGCTATTTTAAAAAATGCGTAATAATCATAGGAGTGCAGGTTTCCTTTTGAATTAGTGTTTTTGTGTTCTTTGGATACCTATAAGTGGAATTGCTGAGTCATATGATAGATACATTTTTAATTTTTGGAGAAATCTTCATACTGTCTAAATTCCTACTAACAGTGTAAGAGGGTATTTTTTTCTTTAGACCCACACTAGCACTAGCTTTTACTGATCTTTTTGATATAAGCCATTCTCACTGGTTGTGAGAATTGTTTCATAATCAACCCAATCTCATTGTCATTTTGATTTGCATTTCCCTGATGAAAAGTGATTATGAGCATTTTTTCCATATGCCTGTTGATCATATGCATGTGTCAATTTATTGCTTGTTTTCTTTATCCCAGACTTGTTACTGAGAAAAATAGGAGATAGGGAAACAGTGACTGACAAAGGTGACTCTGACATCTTACTGTTTAAGGTAGTAAGATATCATATAAGAGATAACATAGCTATTTTTTATAATTTAAAAGGCCAGTTCTATTTTAAAATTATATGCTTGTATCTTTACTTAACACATTTTGTGCACTGGAATTGATGTGTATACATAGCTTGCTGTTCAGAGTTTGTATTATTTTGAGATCAAGCATCATGCAATGAAATATAAGACTGAAGAGAAGACTGATACGACCCAGCAACGTAGATTTGCTTTGGGTGATATATCTATTCAGGTTTTCACACTGTGCCTTTTCTTTTTTTATATTCTTTGTAAAGGTTAACTTTGGTTTGTAACACTCTTCAGATGTCTGTTACCACACCACATCCACCACCAACACACCCATTCTTTCCTTTAGTGCTTATATGGTCTATAGATGTTGCCTGACACTCAGAATATAAGTGTTAACTCATCCAAATATGGTACACCCAGGGGTAAATCTAGTCTTTGGAAGTTTCCTGTTCACTCCATCCATGGAATGTAACCAATCTTTCATTTCAAAGTACGTAATCCATCCCTATAAAGACTAATAAGGAAGAGATTCTTTCATTTTGTCCTCTTTGTATATTTGTGGTGCAAATTTACATAGAAGTTTCACTCATAAAACTGAGAGACTCACCAATTCCCTGAACAGAGGACCTTCTCATTCTTGTTGAGTCCCTTGAGTACTCTCCTTAGACCAAATCCAGGTTGCTTCATCCTCCAGACACAGAAAAAAGATGCTGGCTCTCCCCTCCTGAAGAGCTATCCCTGCTAGTCAGTAGTCTTGGCATCTAGTTCAGTTATATAGCATGGGTATTTGTTATAGAGGTAAATCATTAGGATTTCTTGAAAAGATACCAGGGACATTCTTGATGTCCAACGTTCTTGAAAGTATGAAGTTCATTCATGGGTAGTCTATTGGTTTATTATCCATGATAAGGTCTGGAACTTGGTTCAGCTTTTAGATTCCCAACATCACTATGTGTAGGACCATCTTTCATGTTTTCCTTCCCTTCCTTGTTTTGAGTTTAAAATTCCTTAGAAGATAAAGCATTTTTCATAGGTCAGGTTCCCAAGAAGCAAAGCCTGAGGTCAAAATTTTTCTGTAATTTATTTATTAAAGGATTTTGTGGGAGGAAGCACAAGAGGAAAATGGAACAGGACAGGGAAAATCCAAGAAAAGAAGTGGTTTTGACTGGAATCTAGTCTAAACCTGAGTCCCTGTGGCAAGCTTTATAACATGATTGGGACTGTGGGGTATCTCGGTTTATGGTAGGAGACTAACATTTTGTATTCCTGTGTCAGATAGTTATTAGCTATGTAAGCTTCCAGATATTTCAGGACAAGGAAAACACTGACTAACAGAAGTTCTCTGGAAGACTAGGTAGCTGTGAACTGTTAGCAGGTCAATGCATCCAGAATTTGTCAGTGGGAACATTGTTCTAATAAAGGGTTCTGGATGTCTTCATCCATCTGTTAGTGTGCAAAACTGAGGGGATGTCCTGGGACACCCAAGTCTGCATGCTCTAAAGGGGTTCTTTTATCTATCATATAAAGGCAAAACATACTCTTTTTAATGAAAGAACTTTAGTAGTGTAACTGTTACAGGACAATAGTGGGCTTTTAATCGGTCATTGTGGTATCCATCATTAATATAACTGATGTGCTATGCATTGGTAACATTGGAAAGGAAGGATGCAGTTGGGAAATAGAAGCTACTTCTCTTTTTGCTTTACTATTGTAAATTTCAAGAAGGATTTGGCAAAATTATGAAGATTTGACTTTCTGACTTTATTGTTTCAGAGACCAGGTGAACAAAACTTAGACTGAATTTACCAGGATGTGGTCTAAGGCTCCTTTATCAGGATTCATAGTTTACTTTTAGGAAAAGAGAAAGGGGTGATAAAACAAAAACAAAGCTTTTGTGGTTTTACAGGGCTCCACCTGAAAGGGAGAGGGAACAAGTAAAAGGTAAAAATGAACATATGTGAGAAATCAGGGAACAATAATTTGGGGGGAGCATGAGGGCCTGACCGTGACAGCTGAGGCAAAGAGAAAGAGGTGGCATTTGGCTCAAGGGCATTGACTGGAGCTAGTGAGAAACCTGTCATTCTGGGGGGTGGCCATAGGGCTGACCTTGGGGAGCAACACTGGGTTGCAGCAGACAGGAAAGCGAAGAGGCTGTGAGCTTTACTGTAAACAGGCAATAGCCTGGAGAAGTTGAATGCATGAGACTCAGCATGGTAAAGTGATGATGTGTGCTAAAAGAGTCTATAGAGTTGGAGTTTTGAACTTCTTATTGAAGTTTCTTTTATCTGATTTGATTCAAATGTCCTCGGAGAGGCCATGAACAAGACTTGAGAAGATGAACCTGGTGTTGGATACGGCTTTACCTTGGAGCTTTTTACTGCCTAAAGTTGAGATGGACATTGAAAGAGGAATACCATATCTTGGGCCACACATTTGGAGGAAGCTAGAACAGATGCCAAAAGAAGAAAAAGGAATGCCCTGCTTTTGGATCATGTGCTTGTGAACCCAGGTTGATTGGACATGTGGTGAGGTAACCAGGAAATAAAGGACAGTTTTGGACATGTCATGAGATATCCAGGGACTAAAGGAAAATTTTGGACATCTGGTGGGATAGCTCAGTTTTATGTTTTTATTTTATAGTACATGTGATGAAGTAATTGGGATTTTACATGCTTATTTTGTAGTACATGTATTTGGTGATATAACCAGAGTTTATTTGCTTATTTGGTGATAAAAATCAATTAGTTTACTTTAAGAACTGACTTTGGGGTGCAAAAAAGATTGCAGATAGAAAAGAACCCTGGAGTGGGCAAGCAAGGGGCAGGTCTAAGAAATAAATTGTTTTTCTTTCTTTCTCTACCTTGGGACTGAAAAGGGTCATAGAGAAAGCAAGCAACAAGTGAGCAAGCAAGCAACAAGCAACAAGTCTCTAAGTGATAAAGGCAACTTTTGTGTGGATGCTTAAGGTTTAGTAAAAATTTTTCCCTTTTTGAATCAGATTAAAAGGTAAAGGTTTTTCTCTGGTTTAGAAAGCTGGTAAAAGATTTTGGTGAAGTCTTATCCTCTCCCCACCTGATAAGATAACCAAAAGATCAGAGGTCAGGTCACCTGTCACACCCAAATGTAAATGCCAGTGAAGTAGAGATGGGAATTGAATCTTTAGGTGTGCTTTAATCAGACAGCTGGCAACCTGGAAGACATGAGGTGCACACTCTCAAGAAACCTCCTTAACATTTCATTGCCAGTTGTCTTTATAGTAAGTTGAACAAAGTTCAGCTAAAAGCTGGCCTTAACCAATGTCAGCAGCCTGCAATGTCCAGCTCCCAGAGTTTCATATCTCTTCCTGATAACTGAACTAACACTCCCAGGGTGCTGAGGTTGGTACTGAAATCTAGTGCAAAAAGTCCAAAGTCACAAAAGCCAACTAAGTTTGAAGAGGGAAAAGGTGCATTTTAAATCCAGCTTCCCCCTAGGGGCTTTTTTACCCAGTGAGCAGGTCACAAGACATAATATTAAAGTCAAACGAAACAGGATTTATTTACAAAATGGGGAAAGAGTAAAGAAGCAAGAGTCACTGAGGCCACAAGAAACCTTTGATCATCTTACCCCCTGTCCAGACTCTCCATTTTAAACAAAGCTGCGCACATTTCGAATCACCATACATCCAAGGAAATTACGTCTGTCTTCAACTCGGGTGTCTTCTTGCAGTCTTTGGGAATTATAAACAAAGCAAAAAAAAAAAAAATCAATGATGGCATTTGCCCCTTCAAACATGAAGCATGTATTAGACACAAAGTACAGTTTTCCAGTGAGTCATCTTCTTGTCCACGATAAGTATCTCCCAAATCTTCAGGTTTCAAACCTTTCTAGCATATACAGATCAGCTTTATTCAGTACATGTTTTAGAATAGATTTAAGAGTTTAAGAAAGCACTGTTGAAATTTTTTTTAAAAACCAATATCTGCTTTATTATTATTATTATTATTTTACATCATTTCAGTCCCTGGGGGTCACCCACCACCTCCCCTTCCCAAGTGCTCCAGCTCGTCTTATTGGAATATTTACATCGTTTTGGAAGGAGTCATGACATCTCAACATTATCGATTCTATACACTAATATAATACCTCTCTCCATTTATTTAGACCTTTTTTTAATGTCTCAATTCTCCATATACATCTTTTCTTAGATATTTATCTGAGAAATGATATTTGCTAGTGTATAAAAGTACAATGGATTTTTGAATATTGATTTTATATCCAGCTACTTGTTAAACATTTTTATTAGTTACTGTAATTTTTTATTATGTACAAAATAAATCATGTGAAAATAGTTTTGCTTATTCCTTTCAAAACCATATATTTTTTTCCATTTTTTCTTGCATTATTGTACTTGTTAGGGCAATATTAAGTGAATGTGTAGTCATAGGTATCTTTATCTGAGTCTTGATTTTCAAAGGGATTCTATAATGTCTCACCATAAAGAATGATACTTTGTATAGAGTGAAGACATTCTACTTGAATACTGATTTGCAGAATTTTTTTCTAATGAGTTGATTGAATTTTTCTAAGACCTTGATTGAATACTAACAACATTTTCTGTACAAATTAAATGATTATATAGATTTTTATCTTTTACTCCGTTAGTGTAGTAAATTATATTGTTATATATATCTATATAGCTATATCTATATAATATATCCATATCTATACATTACCTAAAATTCAATTACATTATATCCTGGGATAAAACCAAATTGATCATAGTGTATTTTCTATTTTAATGTTGCTAGGTTTGGTTTGCTAACATTTTGTTTACAATTCTGCCTCTGTTCCTGGGGAGGTGGGCCTGTATTTTGTCCTCTTTGCACTATCCTTGTCTAGTTTGGATATTGATGTTATTGTAACTTTATTGGCTAAATTGTGAAATAGTTTTCTTTTTCATATCTTTGGGAGATTTTGTATAAAATTGGGACATTTGATTTCTTAAGTTTGGTAGAATTCATCTACCAGATCATTAAAACTTGGTATTTTCTTTGAAAAAAAAAAAAAAAGAAGAAGAATTCCAACATGTGACTTTCTGGGGGACACAAAGATTCAGGCTGCAGGACTGGGTCCATAAAGGACAGGATGTCAATGAATGCTTGGAGAACCATGATTTTTCCATTATTCTCTGATAAAACTTATGCATATAACATTCCTTATTGAATAAATAATGGCCCATGAGATGAGTAAATATATCTGAAGAAAACAACATTTTTTCCATGAGTTACCTTGCTGACCCCCATAGTGCCCCTGAAATCAGTGACAAAACAAGCAAACTTACAAAGAAAAGCAGCTGGCCTTTTAAAGCCAGCCACACACCAGGATTGCCTCAGCCCACGCATGCTGCATATGTAGTAGCAAAACCACAGAAACATTAAGAGGGAGACAAAAAAAATTTACTTATTAAAAGACAAATTAGACAACAGTTACTGAAAGGTACAAGGGAACCCCTTTAGTAATCATACCCACCAGTCCAGTCTCTAGTCCAAAACTGCTCATGGATGCTCAGTCATGTGTGTCCACAAAATGGCGGCTGCCCCACCTTAAGCCAGTTGAAGGAGCCAAGATGGCACCACCACTCCTTCTTCAAAGACACAGCTCCACTCACTCTAAGCTGAAAGAAGCCAAGATGGCATTGTCTCAAGATGGCGTCACTGATCCTTCTCCAAAAGCAGGGGATTCAAATCCAACAAGAAAAACCAGGAGGTTCTCATAAATTCTTCTCCAAAAGGCACAGCTTCAACATTCTTTCAGGGAAATATAGCAAAAATTCAAGGACCTTCGGGTTTGAGAACTGACTTTAACTTCAAGCAAACTAGAAGAGACAGTTGCAGAAATATCTATAAGCAGCTAGTATTTTGAAGGGTATTCAAAGTGAGTAGACCACTGGAGAAGTTGCTTGAAAATAATGACTTTTTTTCTTAAAATGAATGTTGAGCAAAGTCATAGTGAAAGGATAATACCTATTTTACAATAGTAACAAAGACCTTAAAACAACAATGATACAACAGCAAAGTATATGTTACTCCTTATCCTACAGATAAGCTTTCCCATTTCTTTTATTTACTCTCTAGGCTTAATAAACTCTGTTTTCTTACATTTGGGGAAAAAAGGGCAGCACTGGGAAGATACCATCAGAATTGCTGACAGCCAGGTGATAGCAATAGCAAGCTGGTTTCAACTAATATCAAAACCTCTTGTGCTACTTGTTGCATGGACAGACATGCTGACCCTTGCTGCTCCTTGTGATAAACACCCCTGACTCTCTTCCAAAGAGCAGGATGGTACACTTTTGAACATGAGTCTGCTGTCCTCAATTTATCATTAAACTACTTTCCTTCTGTATCTCTGTTTTCTTTTATTGGCTAAGGGAAACCAAGACTAGCCAGGGTTCCGGTACCACTAGTGTGATAGCCTGGAAGATCAGGTTGGGTCCAGAAATGCAAAAAAAGAAGAGAGGGAAAAGTGGTTAAAGTAAACAGGGAGACTTTGCTTGGTGAGGAATCAAATGCTCATATAGAGTCATCTTATAGTTAGTCTGTAAATTTGTGCTTAAATTAATTATATAGTGAAAGGCTCTTGACTCATTTCCTTAAATCAGAGACCATCAATGGAAGAATCAATTTACTGAAGTTTTTGTTATTTTCAAGAGAAAGGACTTGACTCCAAATATAAACTTTGATTGTCTCCTAATTGCAGGAACATAAAGAATCTGAAGGGAAGGGTGTGTTTGGAACTCAATGAAAACACAATTTTTTCTTGCTGTAGTGCAATCTTAATTATGCTCTATTACAGATTATATTATCTCAAAATATTCTAAGACTTGTTTTTTCCTACTGTATTTTAATAAGGGCCTGAGTGACTGAACTGGACAAAAACAGGTAGGCAGAAATCATTGCAGAGGCCTATATTTTCAAGGCCTAGTCACATCCGGACTTGTGTCCAATTAGAAGGGAACAATAGTGATGTTCGTGTTTGGACTCTTTATGCAGGCGCCAGGAAACTGACTTGTGGAAAAGAATTCGGAGCCATAGGGCTGTGGATCCTGCACAGTGGCATCTCTCTGGGTCTTCAGTTTCCAGGAAAAGGCTTCGTCAGGTCCTGGATGTCTGTGCCTCCAGCAGGTATCCTCACCATCATGATTGCACATGAATTAGTGCAGCTTATGGTCTACAGACTGAATATATATTTCCTTAGAAATCCCTCAGATGCAAGGATCACAACCAGAGATGGGGCTGTTTCCATCTGGGAGGGAGGTTACATGTTCCTACAACAAGACTGAAAATCAGGCAATTGATCTACAAGAAAGTGAGATAACCAGCCTGTACTGCAGTGGCAGATGCAGATGCAGTAGCTACCTTTGGACCAGCCACTGCCCATTAGATCAGCAGTTCTTTAGGAGTCTGCTATCAACAACAAATTAAGGCAAGTGACAAGAATGGATAAATTAAGCATTATGATGAGAATTCATACACCTGGAGGTGATCTTTGCCTTTAAGCATGTGTACATTTGTAGGATGCCTTCAAAGATGACAGGAGGTAAAGCTTTTAGGAGGAATGTGTGATTTTCTCAAATGCTGCTGCTAAGATGCTGCTTGTGACTGATGATTATCTGCTGGTGAGCAGATGAACCAAAAAATCAGAGTCCTTTCAGTCCTTAAATTTATGTGTGAATTCTCAAGAATTAGGAATCCATATGCCCTTCACTGAACACCTACATGAATCTATTTCTCAAAATATGTTCTCTTACCACTTACCTATAAGATTTTTCTGTAGTTTTCCTCAGAAGTGAGGGGGAACTGAGGCAAATTTCCTTAGTGAGCCCAGTAAGAGCATCAGAAACAGAGTACCTCAAAATATATTTTTTTAATTTACTTTGCAAGTTTTGGAATTCTTGAGGTGAAAGGTAATCTAGCAATTACAATTTCCCACACTCGCAAGCTCAGATATTGAACCGAGACTGGGAGAGCCTGCTCTTCCTTGCTGAGCTAGAAAAAAGTGTGTGAGCAGAGGGGAGGGTGTCTTTTTCCCATCCTTTTCATAGAGGATATTGTTCATATCCTTTTCCTTCAGGTCATAATGAGGATGGATTATTTCAGGAAATGCGGCTTCTGCTGAACGAAGCTCAGGATGCAATGCTGTGGTCATGCACACATGTGATGGCCCTTCCTGTTCATCTCTGCAACCTCATTGCTACTCCCCAACGTTCTCTGTGATCATACAAATAAGCAAATCTTTCCTTTGTTCTTTTATTTTTGAAAGGGTTAAATCTGAATTTTTGGTCATTGTTCCACAGAAGATAAACATTTATCTTTCAACGTGTTTCCAGCAGATTTGCTCTTCTACAATAGTGCAAAAAAAAATTGTTCAACTACCCATTGACTATTTGTGTATCTTCTTTTGAAAAGCATCTATTCAGTTCTACCTATTTTCTAGATTATATTTTTTGTTTTGTTATTGAATTACATGAACCTTTTATTTATTTACTAGAGGTATTAATAGCCTTATTTATTTTTTTCCTGAAATAGTTGTATTTTGGTTAATGTGGTCCAAAATAATATGTGGAGTAACATTTTTTCACAATTGATTTAATTGATAGCATGTATATATATTTTACATTACAGTCTATCCTGAGGTTCTCCCAGCACCTTATCACCTGTGAACTATCATCTTTTTTTTATTGATTACACCTATATGCATCTATATGTATCTATAAATATATATAACTTACATCATTGTCTACCTTGAAGATCTCCCATCACCTTGTCATCCGTGAACCATCTTAATCTTTTGTGCCCTTCCCCCTCCCCATTTTTTACCCTCTCCCCCACTTGCTCTGAGGTATTAACTCTTTATAAGGCATTTCACTTGCAAGTATTTTCTCCCATCCTATAGGATGCCTTTCTAGTCTGCTGATTTGGGGTGAGTGGAGATATGTGCAGAAATGTTTTTATTTGCTATAGTTCTATCTGCTTGTTTGCTTATTGTTTATGCTTTCTGTGTCATACCCCAAAAAATTATTGACAAGACTAACATAAAAGAGTTTTCTCTCTTAGGTTTTCTTATAGGAGTTCTACAATTCCAAGTATGTTAAACCTTTAATCCATTTGGGTTTAGTTTCTTAATGATTGTAAGGTAGAGACTCAACTTCATTCTTCTTTCCTCTGTCAGTTCCCTTGTCAAATATTAGCTGGCCATTTATATATGGGTTTATTATACTGGGTTCTATTGGTCTATGAATTTGGTTTTTTTTTTTTTTTTTTTTTTTTTTTTTTTTTTTTTTTTTTTTTTTTTTTTTTTTTTTTTTTTTTTTTTTTTTTTTTTTTTTTTTTTTTTTTTTTTTTTTTTTTTTTTTTTTTTTTTTTTTTTTTTTTTTTTTTTTTTTTTTTTTTTTTTGCTAGCATACAAAAGGCATATCTGTCATGGTGTCCTACATTAAATGGCTCACTAGTACCCATTGCTCAATAACTTAAGCTTAATATAGACTTGGAGGGTGTCATGGTCATAACAAAGGAGGTTTCTGTGGACAAGTATAGCTTCTGGTCAGCACATTCAGCTGACTTGTCATCTTCACTCTAGTTTCAGCATCATCCTCCACTGTGTTCTGATACTACTACTTTAAAGTGAATTCCTGAACTTCATTTAGACTCCTGATACTGTTTTATTTCTTTGGGCTAAAATCTGATGGCATTCTCATTAGAAAGAGGATGCCAATGGCCATAAACTCTCCTAGAGTACAAAAGTTAGTATATAGGCAAATAAAACAGACAGCAAGATGAAGGCCTTTGTCTATTTGTTAAAATCCCACATAAGTAACTCTTATTATGCCTCACTTTTCCATATTATAGCATTCCCCAGCAGCAAAACAAATGGATTTTTCAAGTAGACTGTACCATGATTACTTAGAGAAGGGTTACTTAAGACATGAAAGATAGCTTCCATACTTGTGTCAGTAATGAAAAATCATGCAATGATGTCACTGTTACTTATTTTTTAGCCCCAATAGAATATTTAACATTTGTCTGAATACCACACAATGCAGTTTCTTACCACAGGGAATTTGAATTTCCTACTCCTCTTAATGCTCTTAGATGCTCAGTACAGATCCTTTATTATAAAAATATGGATAATATTGTATGTTACTTTTGGGGTATTTGCCCAATTTGTCACTGGAGTTTTTATCCTCCACCAACATCCACAGGGATGGGTGTCAACACACTTGAATTTTATTTCAGTGTAATCTTCCCACTCAAGTCATGTCTACTGGACTCCAAGTGGACCTTTTACTTAGCTAAACTAATTAGGATTCTGAGAACTGGATATTGAACCCAGGTTCCCAGTCAAACTTGGAAAGTGTCTTACACTACCAGGATCTCAAATGTCACACCGAATCAGTGAGCTGTTATAGGGAAGTGATCCTACTGCTTTTGTGTTTGCTTTTGATCCTTTATTAAACATGACTTGGGTTCTGAGTCTCACATTTCCCCCTATGAGTTAAACTACCTCAAGTTGGTTGTTTCTTGAAAATAAAAAGTTCTAACATAGTCTCTCTGAATGGGATGGTGTGGTATGTTAAAATATTATATTTGCCTTCTACCCAGTTCCTGACTCAAGAGCTTCTGAGTGATGGAGTGAGAGGAATATCTTTTGTTTTTCATAGCACAATATTCAACAGAACCTGACTTATATTAATGTAGTGATTTTCAGGGAATAAGACCCAGTTGTCAGAGGGGCTCCCTATGATTAGCAGGTTGGAATTCAGCCTTATTCCTTATCTTCTGGAAGTAGGATGGGCTGAATCACCAATGTTATCAGTGATCTAATCAATCATCTTGTGGAGTGGGACTTGCACAAAACCCCTCCAAACTGGAGTTTAGCTTTTGGGTTGGTGAATGTACCCTCATGTAAGGAGAGTGACATTTTGTGCCTGAGATCCATCCAGACTTTTGTCTATGTCCCTCTTTATTTTGGCACTTAATTGCATGTTTTAGAATATCCTTTACAATAAACTGGTAACAGTTAGCAAAGTGGTTCCTTGAGTTCTCTGAGTCACTTTAACAAATCATCATACCTGAGGAAGAGGTCTTGAAGGCCCCTGATTTGTAACCAAGCTGACAGAGGTATGAGTACCGGGAAATCCACTTGTGATGGATATCTGAAGTTGGGGGAAGGCTATGAAACTGAGCCCTTAACCTGTGGACTCTGTGCTAAACCCGGGTAGTGTTAGAATTGAGTAATATTATAGGACAGCCAACTAGTGTCAACTAAGAACAGGAGAGCTGCTTGGTATGAACTCCACTCCTCTGGTGGTAGAAGTATTATGAGTAAAGATATCACAACTGCACCAACAACATCTGGCTGTTCACAGCTACAGGGTGGTACATCATGGAATCCTCAGGAAAACTGCCCAGTCACCACCTAGCTTTCCTACCCTCCTACTTATATCGAGTGGGAAGACAGGCAAAATAGGGTGCTTAACCAAACTTACAAAGGGGAGCAGCTGGCATTTTCAAGCCAACCACACACCAGTTCTTCCCAGCGCATGCACATGCTGTAGCAAAACCACATAATCTTTAAGAGGGAGGCAAAAACAAATTTACTTATCAAAAGACAAATTAGGCAAGAGTCACTGAGGGGTCCAAGGGAACCCCTTTGGCAATCTTACCACACAGTCCAGTCTCTAGGTGAGAGAGTACATGGCTGCAGCAGCTATGAGCATCCACAAAATGGCAGCTTCCCCACCTTAAGCTGGATGAAGGAGTTAAGGTAGCGCCACTGCTCCTTCTGCAAAGACACCTCTCCACTCTACTCCAAGCCAGAGGAAGCCAAGGTGGCATCATCAATCCTTCTTCAAAGACTGGAGATTCAAATCCAATGAGGAAAACTAGGTTTGCATTCTCCAAAAAGGCACAGCTCCGGCATTCTTTGTTTCAACTCCAAAGTGGCCCGGATTCAGCAAAACTCACTCCATACAGCAACACAGCAAGTGCTTCAGACATCTCATGTTGAAAATAGCAACACAGCAAATTCTCCTCAGCTCTCCAAAAGACTTCCAAGCTTCCCAGTTTCAAAGTTAAACCAAGTTTCAAGGGAAGGGCCCTGCTACTGCACATGGCCTGAGGCCTTCCAGCCTCCCTGCTCCTCTGCTCTTTGTACTTTCTCTGCACAGTCCTGTCTTCTCTCTCCTTTCCATGCATTTTCCTCCATCCCTCCTAATCTCTTAATCCTCTTTTCTCCAGAGAAGGCTTAACTTCCCTTCTCCAAGTCTCCACCCACCAGGACACAATGGCTGCCATTCTAATGCAGATGCTGGGGGCCACAGCCCCCCAATTTCACCACTAACACTAACACTACTTTTTCCCTAACACTACTAGTAAATGTTAGGAACAAGCCTGGAAAGCAGTCAGTTACCCTCTTATTCAAGTAATTGGGAGGTTGCCACATGTGCTGTAGCCTCCCAAACCCTAAACTCTCTAGTATTAACTCATTGACACACTTCAGGTTTTTGCGTTGTTTAGACAAGTCCTGGAAGGTGTGGCCTGTTTGGCAGCCCTGTTCCACCAGATGTTTGCAAGTTCTTTTCCTTCATGTCTTAGAGCTTATAACCTAGTTTGGATTTCAGCCCTCCTACTTCTTAGTAATTCAGCTTGGTTTTCATAAGGGTCATTGAGAGAGTAGAGGAAAAGAGGAGAGGGGAGGGAAGGGAAGGGAAAAAAGGGTATGGGAGTTGAAGATAGGAAAGGAGAAGAGTAAAAGAGAGAATGGACAGGGCATAATATCTAGTGAATGTGTTATTGGGCAAGGGAGTCTTTTTAACTTTATAAATTCAATAATTATCTCTGCTTCTCCAGGCAGATTCAAACTCTAACTTCCTGCAGGTGAATGGCTTCATAGACCAGTTATCTTTGTTATGTAGATTCTAGTCACTACTATTATTGGCTCCCTGTCCCAGACTGCAGGTAAAAAAAAGTTAGAAACTGCAGTTTACAATTTTTTAACTGAACTCAATTTACCCTTTGCAGCTCCTGCAGCCTAAAGACCTCTGACACTTTTAGTTGTAGATCTTTACCACCAATCCCCAGCTCTTATTCTATTTTCCAAAGCCAGCACAAAACTCTTTTTTTAAAATTTATATATAAATTTCACAACATTGTAATCTCAGGCATTAGTCCCCCTTCCCCCCCCCCCTTTCCCTCCTGCTCAAAGTTGTGCGCTTCAGTTTGGTGCTTAGGTTGTTTTGAATTCTCCTCAAGGTTTTTGTTTATTTTTTTCATTATATCCCATATATTAGTGAAACCATTTGGTTTCTGTCTTTTTCTTTATGGCTTGTTTCTGCTAATATGATTTCTTCTAAATACATCCATGTTGTTATAAAATTGTCAAATTTGTCATTTTTAATTGATGTGTAATATTCCATCGTGTATGTGTGTGTGTGTGTGTGTGTGTATCACATTTTTTTTCATCCAGTCATCCGTTTTGGGGCATTTAGATTGTTTCCATGACCTTGCAGTTATAAATTGTGCTGCAGTAAACATCTGAGCACAGGTATTGCTTTGTACCCGCATTGAGGTCTCTTTTGGGTAGATTCCCAAAAGAGCAATTGCTGGGTCAAATGGTAGTTCCATTTTCATTAACTTGAGGGTCCTCCACACCGCTTTCCATAGTGGTTGAACTAGTTTACATTCCCACTACCAATGTAGTAGTGCAGAACAAAACTCTTAAGAGTGCAGACTAATTTATTACTAAGCAAAGTGATTTCCTAATTATTTATTACAAAAGGAAAACATAAAAGAGAAAACCTGATTACCCCAAGATTATATAAAACCTTAGTCTCTTAGTTCTGATCATCTCACCAATGTTTAATCAATCAGAGTTTATCAGAGCATGCTCCAGCTCTTTCTAACAGGCAGTCAAAGGTGTGATGGCATGTAGCTAAGGGCCTGCTGTTATTTCCTTTTTGCTGTGTCTTCTTCACTTCAGGCAGCAGAAAGAAACTCCAAAGTACAAAACCCAGCAAAACTCACTTTCTTCTCAGGCCTGGCTCACATGGCCTCTCCAGGGACATTTGTGTTAAACTCCATAAGACAAGCTCTAACATGGAGTTCAAATCTCCAAACTTCTCAGCTTCCTTTAGCACACATGCTACAAGTCTGGGCCAGCCAAAGGCTGTAAGCCCCAGGCCTTGGCCACATGACCATGCTCAAGTGGCTCACACCTCCATCCTCCAAAATCTCTGATCAAAATGGCTGATCTCCTTTGTCCTCAACTCCTATTTATCCCTCTTACCCCACTCCTTACCCCTCACCTCCCCACCCCTGGGGCCAAGGCCTCTCAGGTAGGTATGCTAATCAAAGTAGAAACAGCTCTCCTGAAATTTGCATGGCCATATCAAATGCATGTATCAGCTCTGTTAATGGCACCCAGGGGAGTAGGTTCCCTGTATCAAATGAATAAAAAGTCATTTATTTATTACTCAATCAACCCATCTTACCTTATTTCTGCTATGAATTTGGTACCATCGTGGGTTCTGAGAACCAACATAGCAGATAAAAGACTGAAAAAAATCCCATTTTCCAATGGAGCTTTTATCTAGTGGAGACAAATATTAATCCAATAATCCAATCTAATTGGATTATTCCCAGTTTGGAATAATTTGTTTTCTAGCACAAAAAAGTAGGAATTGTGATTGTATTGGGTGGAATTCTTGAGGAACTAAAGCTTAACACTGAACTTGTACTGTATGCAAGATTAGGCTGGCTCAAGAGTTTTGTATAGGATGTTATGAGGGAGAAGAAATTCTGTTGAAGGCCCTGGGACAGGAAACAGGATGGTGTATCCTTAGGTTCTAAAGAAGGAGACTGGCTGGTGCTGCAGAATTAGAAGACTACTTCCTTCTTTGCTTTAGTATTGTAAATCTCAAGTAGGGCTAGACTAATATTGTGCTGATTTAACTCCTAGATGTGCTTTTGTTTCAAGGCCCAGGTGGAGAAACTCTAACTTGATCATGCCAGGGTGTGGCTGATGATCCTTTCATTAAGATTCATAGTTTTCTTTCCGAGGATAGAAAAGGCAGAGTGAAGGGGGAGGAAGAGGGACTAAAGAGAAAGATGCCTGGACTGTGGTGTCTGTCATTTTTGCTTCAGAAAACAAAGGATACAGGAGTTGAATATTATGGGGTTCCCAGTGTTCAGGACCTTGAAGGCCAGGAGTTGGATCAAGGAGAGAAGAAGTGTTCATGATGGAGTGCTGAACTACCACGAGGACAGGGGGGAGGAGAATGAGAGGGTGAGAGAGAGAGAGAGAGAGAGGCTCAAGTTAGACATCATATTTGTTTTGAAATTTACTCTATTCTGGTTGCAGTGACTGGGGGCACACAACAAGGACATGAACTGGTGGTTTTGGACTGAATTTTACTAGGCTGAGGTAAAAACCCAAACAAACCCCCATGGAGGAGAAGCAGAGTTCTTTTCTGTTTAAGACACATGTGAGTGTGGACTCTTAGGTTTTCAGTTTGTCTCTTCCTACTTGCAAATAAACACCCTGTGTTTATCTTTTTCATGAAAGTCTATTCTTGGGCAGCTTTTTGTGTGCAAGTGGAAAGAAACCTTATTGACTAGTGTTCTTCTAAGACTGAAAATTAAAAGGGGTGATCCTTCATCCTATCACAGTGCGAGGACATGGCAAAGCTGACTGAGGGAGCCCAGACATTAAAGGAAGACTGTAGGCAGGCTTCCTTCTTCACTGAGGATTTTTGCTTCTAGTTTAGAAACAGCAAGGAAATGAGAAACCACTGAACTAGGATAGAGGGTGCACTGTGTCCTTTTTGAAATATGTCTATTAAGGAATAATTGCAACTTCAACTAGGAAGTGGCTATGAATCTGGACTGAAAGTTATTTGAACTATTTGGGAGACAAAGTATATGGATATAGAAACAGTGTATGGAGAATGGTGGAGAAGGAGGTGTCTGGGAAGGCCTGATGGTGTGTAGGCTACACTGCTTTCTATCACTTCCCCACTCCACAGCTGGCAATTACAACTCCTTCAGTGCCATATTTGTGGAGGTCAAAGGGAAGTAGATGCACATCTTTTGCTCTTAATTGAGACTTCAGTTATGAATCCAAATGCTCCAGAACTAGGCCTGTGTGAGCTCAGACATCTTTGTGCCTCCGAGAGGATGGAGAGTGGACAAGCAATCACTGACCATCTCCCTGTGATGCATATGAACAAAATTGTGATCTTCAAAAAGTTTCTACTCCAATGATAAAGAGAGAGGAGGAGCCTGGACCAAGACAATCCCATAGAGGAAGATAAGGAGGGATGGTACTCAAGGCCTTGATACCCTCCCTCATCTTCTTCATAGTATTGCTCTATGTTGTGATACTTTGGCACAGCAACCTTTGAGGTACTTGTTGAGTCTAACATGAATAGTTACACACTAAACTTTGTCAAGATTTTCCATTTCCCCTTTTGAAAATTCTTCTATACAAACCCCAATACTGCTGACAAAGATCACCTTTGGCCAACGTGCCTAAACCAGTGAGTATTTTGCTATAGTTGAAGAAACAGCCTTTGAGAATCCACTGTTTTAAGGACTTGCCCCTTACTTGACTGTAATTCCAGAAGGCATACAGAAGGCAGAGTGTCTTGAGTTTACAGTAAAAATGGCAGAGACATTGCCAATTCCCTCAAGGATAAGGACCCAGGATGAACGAGCACTAATTACAAGAAAGGGGAGACCCTGGGGATTGAGAACCATTCTACAAAAGGGCAAAATACTTGGACATTCAGCAATTTGCTGCAATTTCCAATGCCTCTTTGTATGCTATAGAGCAGCCAAGGTTAAGTACAATTTCAATTATATAATTTTTCCAATGCTGCAGGGTAACTTGTTGTAGCTTCCATAAATTCCCAAGCCTTTGTGTAATTTTCATTTAATTAAATTTTTTGTCCATTAGCCAGTGGTATTTACTTTCAGGTAATTAAGCATTAAGTTATGAGTTTTGAGAAGTAGTCACTGCTTAGTGGAATGAGTTTCCTTAATAAGTTCTTCCAAGGAGAGAAAGTGACTTTATCATTCCGATATCCAAGCATTTACTCTCCTCGCTGCATCCAGCCAAGAGAGCTTTATGGTGAACACTGGGGTTGGAAGTGAGTACCATGGAAATCCACACACTGCTGAACCTTGTTCAGATTGTTAAACAACCCACAAAGCCATCATTCCTCTGAGTCTGTGGCTGTGAACCCTGATCCAGGGACAGACTGATCTCTGTGCCATGATCCAGGGGCCTTTCTTAATATTTCTTCCTTAAGTGTAGAAATTGCTGGTCAGTTAAACCATGAGAATCCTGTTCAAGTCACTGTGCTATCCCCTCCATGTGACTGAGCAGAGGTTACAAAACAACTGATACAGCTATAGAGTTCAACTGTGTCTTCACTGATTTTCTACTGGACCTGCCCTGATTGGACAGAGTTCACACTATACACTGAGAAATAATTTAATCCAATGTCATATAACACTGTACCAAGTAATGCAGGTACCTTATAACAGGATGCTACCAGTTCCTCTTTCATCCCTTATAAACATGTCTATTTATCTACTCATTATAACCATGTGATACAATGCCACTACCACTACTTTGAGCAACAACTTTTAAAGGGATCTTGAAGTTTTCAACTATAATTTTGGATTGGTTTATTTTTTTTTTCAGGTTTTTTCTCCCCTGTGTTATCATTTTCATAGGGTGCATGCATGCCAAGGAAAGTTAGGCCTTCTTGAAGAACTGATCCTTGAGTCCTTACACAATTGTCCTTATTCATCCATGAAAATTTTCCTTGCTCTTGAGCCTGTTTTCTATAAAATTTGTGTGGCTACTCTAGCATTCTTTTAATTGAATTGAGGATGGTGTAAATTTTATTACTTTGCTTTTAATCTGTTTGGGGCTTTATATTTGAAAAGAATTTCTTGTTAACAACATAGATTTGAATGTTGTCTTTAGTCTTTTCATTCACATAGGCCACTCACTTCTAAGTGATTATTGGATAAATATTTGCCCTGTTTGTAATATTTCCTATTTTTGCTTTTTTTCCCCTAGCTTTTTTCTAAATCTTCCTCTTTTGACCTTTTTATTTTTAATTGAGCATCTTGTTTTTATTTTCTTTCCTCTCTGAGCATACAAATTATACCTCTTGTTAAAATATTTTAGCATATACTCTGGTTTTTCTTCAGATTGTATAAATCTTTCACCCTTTACTAAAATGTTTTAGCAATTTCCTGGCGTTTTCAATATATCTGTATAATGAATCTATATCCACCTTCAAATAACACCTCACCACTTCATGAGTGGGTGTACAGACCTTATAACGGTGCACCTAATTCCTCCCCTTAACTCCTCAGAGCGTCCATACCATAATGCATTTATTAATATAGTAAGAATACATTGTCTCTATTTGTTAAAGATTAAGAAAAAAAGGATGTTATTTTACCTTCATTATTCATTATCTGATACTCTTTTATTATGTAGATCCAGGTTTGTGATGGTATCATTTTTCTTCTCTCTGAACAAGTTCTTTTAACATTTCTTAAGGGGCACATCTAGTAACAATCAATTTCTCATTTTTGTTTGTTGGAGAAAGTTTTTATTTCTCCCTCACTTCTGAAGGATAATTACACAGGTTGTGGATTATCTGGCTTTTTCTCTATCAGTACCTTAATATTCACTATACTCTCTTCTTGGTTGCCTGGTTTTTAAAGATAAGTATAAGGCAAATCTTATTCTTGTTTCTCTGTAGTCCTTTCTGACTTCTTTCTGATTTTTTCCTTTATTTTTGATGTTCTGCAGTTTGAGTCTGCTTTGCCCGGGTAGAGACTTTTTATACTCTCTGTGCTTTCTGGATCTGAGGTGTGGTGTGTGTTATTTTGGAAAATCCTCAGCCATGGTTTCTTCAAATCTTTTTTCTAGTCTTTTCTCTCTCTTCCTTCTGGTAGTCCAGGCATATGTTATGTCTTTTGAATATGTCCCACAAGTTTTGGATGGTCTGTTTTTTTTCTCTTTGGTTTTCAGTTGAGGAAGTTTCTACTGGCATGTCTTCAGGTTCTGTGATGCTCTCCTCATTCATTATAATGGGCATTCTTCATGCCAGAAATGCCTTTGGCTTCTGTAATTTCTTTAGGATTTTTTGAGTTTTCATCTCTGTTTGCTATTTGTTATATGTATTTTTGACTTTTTCCATTAGAATCCTTAACATATTTTATTTTAAATTTCCTTTCTCAAAACTCCATAATCTGAGCCGTATCTGAAATACAGTCTAATGTTTGTGTTGTCTCTTGGATTTTTCCTTGTCTCTCAGCATGTTTTATAATTTCCTTGTTGAATGTCAGATATGATGTATTGGATTGTGGGAACTAAGTTAAATAGGTTTTAGTGTGATATTATATGTAAATCTCTTCGGAATTGGGCTGTTTATTCCAGATGTCAAAAGCCTCAAATTCTTTTAATTCACTTATTTTTGTGTCCTTGTTTTATGCATACATGTATAAGAATATTTTTGATTGGTTTTATATATATTATATGTAAATATATAATATATATTTATATATTATCGGTTATACAATCTATAAATATAAAATATATCTATATTATATATAAATATATCTATATTTTATATTTATATATTGTATAACCAATAATATATAAATATGTAACAATAAATATAATAAATAAATATAATAAATAATATATATAATATTTATATGTGATATATATATATATATATATATATATGCAACCAATAAGAAAAATAAAAAAAATCAAGTCATTTTCCTCCTAGGTTATATATTGCTCTGGCAAAGTGTTTCTCCATGTTGAGATGGCCTTTGTCATGAAGAAGGTTCTAAAGTACTACTAGAGTCTACGGCCATACCACCCTGAACGCGCCCGATCTCGTCTAAAGTACTACTAGAGTATTTCCCTGGTCCCACCAAAAACAAGAAGCTATTTTCTTGGCTTTTCACTGTGCTAGTCTGATGGAATCCATGGCGGCCAAACCACAAAAAATAGGGGGGTTTCACTAGGAGTGTTGCCTCTCTCAGGACTTACTCACTCTCCCTGGCCCACACTTGCCCATCAGTACTTCATCAAAACTATGATTAAAATGTCCACCAATTTCTGACTCCACTTCCTACTGTGACAGATAAACAGATCCTGAGTTCAATACTGGATGTATATCTTGAGTCCAGATTTGGGAACAGTGGATTTTTCCTTAATCTTGGTTCTTTAACTCAAGAAATCGTGTTGATTTTCAGATTATTCAGCACTTTCTTTGTAAGTGTAACCAGAACCTTGCAGTATGAACTGCAGGGCATGGCTGGGATTTTCCCATTTGCCATGTAAGCAGTAGGAACTATTAGTAAAACATGGTATTTACCCACCCTCGCCAAAAGCTGCTGTCTATGGGCAGTCCTTTTCTTGGTGCCAGCCAGATTGAATAGTCCAATCAGAAGGGATCAAGTAGGGTGTGGGACCCTAGATGTTGCAATAGGGCAAGATAGGAGCAATATGACATCCCCTTGACTCCCAGGTTCATATTTTGTGTCTAACCTCCAAAAGAAGAAAGAAGAAGATACCTTAATAGCTGACCTCTTAAAGAAGAGTTTTGCAGTAACCAGGTGGCTGCTCTTGTCTCTGATCTTGTTCCTTCCACCACCTAAAGGGCACACCAAAGGCCCAGGGCCTGGTGTCTCCTGAGCTGTTTGTCAGATGGTCCTGGTGCTGTTGCCTTTGTTGTTTGTTGATTGGTCCAGCATCTGGTGCTGAACAGACCTTCAAATTGTTGCTGCAAGCTGCTGCAGCATCAACTCAGAGACCTCATCTGTGAGTGCCTGTGGCTGCCACCATCACTTCAATCCTGGTCCACCTCCTCCAACTGCCATGTGCTCTAGGCTCTCCTTGGTGGATGGGGCTATCTTAGATGAGAAAACTATAGATACTACCTAGGATGATAAAGTCAGTCACTGTGGCATTAAAAACTCTATTTCTCCTGTTTGTTAAATACGTTCCATTGTTGTTTCCTGAACTTGTGTGTCTTGCAATTGTTTGGGTGGTTAAAGAACCCACAGTGACCTCTCCCCTATTGGGCACTGTGTTTGGGTGACTATAACATCCCTATAGCCCTGTTTCAAAAGGAGGGGAGTGATGACCCTGACAGAACAGGAGTCACAAAACCAGGAAAACACCAAACCTTTTAACAACAGCTGGCTTTCTCATCCTCTTCTCAAAGGCTGCTGATGAGTCAGTCCCACATCCTGACTCCCTGTATTCTGGGAAAACATTCCTAACTTTTGCTAATGCTTTTTTTTATTATTTAGAGGTGACTTCCTAAAATATCGTATGGGACTCATAACACAACACATGTGAAATCACATATGTACATGAGTGTGTGTGTGCACACACACACAGATTATGCTGGGGTAGAAATACTTTTTGAAATAGAGTCAGAAGGCTTCTGCTCCAAGAGTAAACTATTGCCCAGGACTTGGATTACCACAGGAACAGTCTATGGATTTGTTTCTCCTTTGTAAGTGGGAGGAACACTCCCTTGGGTTTGGTTTGAGATTTAAATACAAGTTTGCATATTAAACAAGCATGATGATTTAAAAATTTTTTATTTTGTAATTGTCATTCAATATTGGTCACATTTGTATGGTTGTATTATACCCCTTACTTCCTACTCCAACCCCCACTTCCCCCTTCCCCCTTCTGGTCACTCCAACTACTCTTGCTGCAAGCTGTTGGTCCCTCTTTGGCCCACTGGTCTTTTCTTTTTCTGGAACTATGTCTATTTTTCCTGGGTACAGACTTGTACTCCTGGACAGCAACACATGAGGCTGCTTGGATCTCCAGGAGTAGCTGAGACAGTCTGGTATCTGTCATCTGTTTCTGGTTCTGTGCCATACAGTTCTGATATGTGGGTTTGGGAATCCAACTCTCAGCCTCTGGCAGTGGAGGGGTTCCCTGCTGGGGTAGACTTCCCTAGGTGGTTAGTCCAGCTCCTCTCCTTTTTCCTGTTAGCAGTTCCATGGCGCCACAGCCAATTGTTGTAGCTCTCTTCCTCCGTTGATTGGTAAAGCCTCTTTCACTTGCACATTACTGTGGGCCCAGGGTTTGATTTCCAGTGCCAGAGATGATACAGGTAGAAATCTGAGATCACCTCAGTTGCTGGTTTCACCTTACTGTCTCAGTGGTTCCCAACATGCTGCTTGTCCCACCCAGGTGGTAAGTATATCCAGGGCCATTGTTACTTCCTTTCCTCTGCATTATATATGCAGTTGGAGAGACTGGATTTTCCATTCCTAGTGCAGGTGTGATTGAGGTTGGAGTAGACCAGAGCGGGGACCCTCCTCCAGCCTCTGGCAGAGGTGTCCAGCCCCCATCCCCTGCCCATGTGGAGGCAGAGGCCCGGTTTCCTCAGTCTGAGATCCTTGGACATGGAGTCCTGTAGACCCTGAGGTCCTGGTGGCATAGGACTCACCCTAGACTACTGATGGGGTGAGGGGTGCTGGAGCTCTTCTCTCCAAGGGCCTGTGCAGTTCAAAAGATTTTTTTTAAGGAAACAAGACTGTGTGATACAGTGAGCACTAATTAGAAGCAAGGCGGTTTGTGTTTAGGTTACTTGTGATCTTGGCGAATCACCTTGGTTCTCAAGTAAATGTAAGCCAAACTTGAGGATTAACCAAGATGTTGGTGAAAACACTTTGGGACCTATGAGGTTTCTCCACATAGGTACTGCAGCATTATAATTTTTACTTACATTCATTCACCAACAGTTTGATTTGAATGCAAAAGGCATACTTTGCTGGAAGAAAAGACAGCACATTTGGGTAGAAATGGGAGATTAGGTAATATACATTATGTGGTTCTTGCAGCTAAGTAGCTATTATTCCTTGTATAAGCATGAATCATTTAAGAGATTTCAGATCAATTTTATTTTTAGTATTAAACTCCAGTTAGGTCAAGATTGATAGCAACTAACAAGTTCAATTCTTGACATAATTCTTTATTTTTTAAGAATTTGTGTGGTGCCTATTAAGTAAAATTTACTAATTGTCTGATGTTTAGACTTATAAGATAGAAATATATTTATTGGGACTCTGATTTCAAAAACATTAACATGATAAAATCTTTTATTTCCCTTTACATCACTCAGCCACAGGAGATATCTTAAAAATGTAGACCACACAATTGGGTTGGGACCAGAAGATTTAACAGGAACTCTGTAGACTGATGAAGCCATCCTCACCACATATGTCTTAACTGGTGTCATGTGTGATGTGACTCTGAGTAAAGATGCTGGAATCTGTTTTCTCTTGAGCAGCTGCTCTGTCATTTTCTTACCAAGGTCACATTGAGGACCCCACTGTCCAACTGGATGTTGGAACAAGCTTAGCATCTGGCCATGGCCCCCGTTAGGATAAACCATGTCTTTCTGGAGTCCATGACCCCAGTGTGTCAATTACCTGATTTCATGACTGTGGCACCTAATAAGTACTTGATAAAAGTTCATTCTTGTTCAGTGGTGAGGAAGATGTCTGTAGCTTAACCACTCAAATCATGATTTTTTTCCATTTAACAAAATTTGTGTATATGTATGGTGCACAAGAGATGCAGGCTGACACCATGCTCTTTGCCCATGTGTGGTCCGCTGACAGACATTAATGCCTACTATACATCATGCCTTATGCTCAAGCTCAGTCTAGATCAACCCCACAGGTCCAGAAACTTAACCATACTGTAACTGCTATCTTTGATTCTTGTAACACCAAAGCCCTCTGGCCCCTGACCCTCGGCCCCACCGTTCGCAGTCTTGTCTGCAACAATTCCACAGGTGCAGTTTATATTTACATTACTCATCTATTTCTCTAAAATTCTCCCTTGTGATCTCATTCATCATTCTCTTCTTTAAATAATGTTCTTGCAGATGGAGTTAGATGCAGCCTCTACCTAACTCCTAGTCCTGGGTTTTTTCTAATACCATATGCCCTTTCTGTCCAGATGTCTTTCTACATTGCTTTTCCAAGCATAGTTTATGAAACCACTGAATCTTAAGAGTGTTGCCTTATATTATATGATCACCACAATCTTCTGACATCTTCAGTCAGGGCCCCTCTAGCTTCCAGTTTTCTTTGGATCTCTGGACTCCAGCTCAGAGTCACCACAGAATCCATCCACCCCAGGCTCCTAGGAGGAGCTCAGGTCATGAGTGTGCTCATCTCCTGAACATGTAGTCATGTGTTGGGAGTAGTCCCCACCCTGTGTATCATTCCTCCCCTCTGTGGGATTAGGCTGGTGCTGGATGGCTGTTCTTCCTCCAGGCAGGGGTGGACTGAGAGGGAAAAAAGAAATAGGAGAAAAGAAATAGTGGGAAGGAAAGGGACAAGATGCAAATAAAGAGAGAGCCCTGTAGTCCAGGGGCCCCAATAAGGAGCAAGTGTAGTAGGAATATAGCTTGCTGGAGAAAGGGAAGCTGTTTTCAATTGTTCATGTTCAGAAGCCTGATAGCTGTGCTTGCCATTGTGTTAGGGGCTATGGAGAAATTGGGGAGCTGTGGCCCCCAGCATCTGCATTAGAACGGCAGTCATTGTGTCCCAGTGGGTGGAGACTAGGAGAAGGGAAGTTAAGTCTTCTCTTGAGAAAAGAGGATTAAGATATTAGGGAGGGGGTGGAGGAAAAACACAAGGAAAGGAGAGAGAGACAGAATGGAGAACCGATAAGGAAGGTGCAGAGAGCAAAGGAACAGGGAGGCTGGAAGACCTCAGGGCTCTCTTGGTTATGTGCAGCAGCGGGGCCCTTCCCTGGGCCGGTAAGCCCAGGGAAGCGTGTTGAAGAATCTTGTAACTTGTATAGGTTGACTTGGAAATTCAGTGCTTGAGAATTTGGTTTAACTTTGAAACTGTGAAGCTTGGATATCTTTTGGAGAGTTGAAGAGTGTTTGTTGTGTTGCTGTTTTTAATGTGAGACATCTGAAGTGCTTACTGTGTTGCTGTATTAAGTGAGTATTGCTGATTTCAGACCAATTTGGAGTTGGAGCTGAAAGAATGCTGGAGCTGTGCCTTTTGAATAAGAATTGATAATGTCATCCTGGTTTTCCTCGTTGGATTTGAATCTCCAGCTTTTGGAAAAGAATTGATGATGCCATCTTGGCTTCTTCTGGCTTGGAGTGAGTGGAGAGGTGTCTTTGAAAAAGAAGTGGTGGGGTCATCTTAACTCCTTCATCCATTGGGACAGCCGCCATTTTGTGGATGCATATGGCTGCTGCTGCCATGTGCTCTTTGGACTAGAGACTGGACTGTGTGGTAAGATAACCAAAGGGGTTCCCTTGGGCCCCTCGGTGACTCTTGTCTAATTTGTATTTTGATAAACAAACTTGTTTTTGTCTCCTTCTTAAAGTTTATGTGGTCTTGCTACTGCATGCACAGGCTGGGAAGAACCTGGTTTGTGGATGGCTTGAAAATGCCAGCTACTCCCCTTTGTAAGTTTGATTAAGCATTCTGTTTTACCTGTTTTCCCACTTGATATCACTTGGACTCTTAAGGGGCTTCTTACTTGAATGAGTTTAGTTATTTACATAGTACTGCAAATGCGACCAAACTGTAAGATGCAGGTCCTTGGTTTCACCGTCAACCACACTGTGGGGGTCATTTCCCATCCTCCACTTCTTGTGTAAATGCTAACAGGGATGGGAGAGAACTTTGATAGATGGTAGCATCATGAACAGAACACAGCTCACATTTAAATGTCAATGTTTTCATTTTTGGTTAATTCATAAAAATAAATGAAATGACTGTCCAAAATCCCTTCTACTGGTATATCGGTTATTTGGTAAACAGAGGATGTGGTAAGGTTTACTTTTAAAAGCTATTTTCATCATTTTATGAAGTCAATCATGATTCATAAAAATAAGATATTATCTTTGTGGACAATGGGAAACCTTTCCAAGCTTCCCTGTTGCTGATTCCCAGGCATTTTCTGCTAAAAACAAAGCCCTGGCCCTTCTGGGTGTGACTTCTCTTCTCTATAGACTGCTTATTTTGTTTTTAAAGGTTATTCCTCTCAGTAGACTCGGTGCTTTAGTTGAGGCTTCCCAAAAGAAATTTATCTCCCCATGTGTAATTTGTGTTATGCTTATAGTCTGGTCCTTCACCTGAGGAGATCAGGTCTGTGCATGGCTTCTAGGAACAAGCAGAACAGAACCCTAGAGACAGCTTACAGCTACCAGACAAAGAGAAAAGGGAAAGCAGGCTCTTGTTTGCCTTCTGAGGGTGGGTGAAACATTGAAATGAAGCAAAATATTGCTGCCTCTCAGATGCAGCTGCCAGGGCAGGATTCAAGTTGAAAGAAATGCCAACTTGCAACACCAAAAACTGCTAATTTAAGAACTGCTCTAGAAAGACAGAAATCATATGAATAAAATTCTGAGCTACTGGAATCTTGATCATGATATTTCTTTTTTTATTTAATAAATACTTTATTATATAGGTAATTATTTCACATCTTTGTAATTCCCCTTCCTGATTGTTTCCTTCCTCCCTCAACCCTCCCTCCACTAGGTTGTGAGCTTCATTTTGTTTTTCAGGTTGTTATGACTTTTCCTCTTGGCCTTTTGTTTGTTTTTCCTATGCCCCATATATTAGTGAAACCATTTGGATTCTTTTTCTTTCAGACTTGGTTCTGCCAATATGATTTCTTCTAGGTACATCCATGTTGCCATAAAATCATCAAATTTGTCATTTTTAATTGGTGAGTAATATTCCATTGTGTATATATACCACATCTTTTTCATCCATTCATCTGTTTTGGAACATTTGGGTTGCTTCCATATCCCTGCAATTATAAATAGTGCTGCCCAAAACATTCAAGTACAATTATCCCTTTGTACCCACATTGAGGTCTCCTTTGGGTATATTCCCAAAAGAGTGATTTCTGGGTCGAATGGTAGTTCCATTTTCAATAGTTTGAGGGTCCTTCACACTGTTTTCCATAGTGCTGGATCAGCTTACATTCCCACCAGCATTTTAAGAGTGTTCCTTTCTCTCTACATCCCTGCCAGCACTTGTAATCATGATATTTCTGATAAAATGGTTATTATTTGTAGTGACTGGAGATAGTATAGTATAGAGTCCGTGGTAAGGTTCTTTTTTTTCTTTTTAAATTTACAATTCAATAGGTCCTACTTATCCATGTTTTGCTTCCCACATCAGTTACTGGTGTTCAAGTGTGACCTGAAAATGTTATATATAATAATATACACTGGAAGATAAAGAGAGCAATGCAGAAAGATATAGAACTTTTATTACAGTATATTGTTAAAATTAACAGTTTATTATTGTTGTTAGTCATTGTGCCTAATTTATAAACTATGATAAATATGTATATATAGGAAAAATGTAACTATATATTATATATGTACTAAATATACTATGGAGAGAGAGAGAGAGAAGCACATCTACATGTTTCTGTGTGTTTCTGTAGGCTTAAGGCATCCTCTAGGGATCTTGAAGACTATCCCACACAGATAGAAGGGGAACACTGTATCTCTGTCACATACAAGTCTAGAGTAAAGTCTTAGGTTCATATGTTATAGAGCTAGACATAGGTGCTGATAATGAGAAGTTAGGTCTCAGCATGTGGAAAAGGATAATTGAGTTGCTTTTGAATGCCACACGGTGATGACTGTGGACATTTCACCAATCAAAACTCAGTTCTGTGCTGCTTTCAACATGAAAAGAGTTGCTTGTTTAGCATGTTAATAAATATTGATAAACAATGAGTCCAAGGCTAATATACTATAAACTTAATTTGCAATGTATTGCCATTTTTGTTATTTTTGCTTTCAAGTAGATTGGATAAAGATATGGACTCACTTTGTTGATTCCAAAAACTACAGATTTGCAAAATCTGAGGTTTGAGTAAAACAACTGGTAGCTCAGAGAGTTTCCTTTATCAGTTATCTTTCTGCTCTGGGTTGTTTCAAAATCCCAGTGTCTGGTAAGACAACACAGTATGGCTATTCCTCTTAAGATGTGTGCTTACAATCACAGCATTGAGAAAAATGTCTTTGTAAAATTCTCTTTTGTCACAGGCTTCAGGAGACACTTTTTAAAAAGAGATTGATTTTTTTTTTATTGAGGAGGAGGCACTTTTTTTAAGTTTGCAGGTTTTCTTTGATGTCTTGAATGTTGGCAAAAAGAAAAAAAATATATAGTATGGGAAGGAAAAATACCACTATGCCTAAGGAGGCAGATACTGAGCAATATTTGGTGCGAGTACTTTCAAGATAAGAACTGTAATATTACATTTTGATCTTTAAATTGTGAACATTTACATCTTCATCTTAGCTGACACTTGAGCTAAATGCTCCTTTTTTCTTTTTTTTATTTCAAATCTTTGTAATGCTCATTAAAACTTCCTATTGTTTTCTGGCTATTGTCCTCTAACACTGACTCATATTTGCTTTTGCTTCTAATCAGTTAAAACATTTTTTTAGCTTTTATTTTCTATTTTGCTAAAAAACAAACATTATAGTGAGTCAATGTCTTCCATAGTTGTTGAACCCAGGACTGCAAAATGAAAATATTTCCCTGTTTTTGGTCAAGTTCAACTGTCTTTTCCAGTAGAGGAGCTGGAACAGGAACCAGAGATGTTGTAAGCAAACATGCTGTCCTGTCACCAGGCACATTGTAGAATAAATGTTATTTTACAAATTTCATGTTCCATTCTAACTTCTCTGGTTGGGAGGAAAATAGAAATGACTACTGAACTAGATAGAGTGTTTTTATGTTCATCATTTTATTTATTCTCATCATGTGACAAGGAGGGCATTGTTTTCCTTTTTAGGCATTGGTTGTTACACTCACAAAATGTATGTAAATGTGTCTAAAATTGCACAACCCAACCTGACAGTTGACTTGTGCAGTTACTTTTAAACTTCAGTTTAAAAATAGGGACAACTCACATATTGTAAATGTGACTTCAACAAAATTTTGTGAGCTTTCTCCCAAGAAACTATTATAAAATGAAGCTATTAGGAAGTGGTCTGGCACCAAGGGTACGAGGATGCCCACAGCAGTTGCTTGACTTTGTTTGACATTGTCCTGTGTTTGCTCTAGACACCATAAGGAGACTCTAGACAACATCAGGAGAAAAGAGGGACTCTTAAAGATATTAAAACACAGAGGGATCATCAGCATGATGGGCGTGTCTATGGTTGAAAATGAGGTACAACTTAAAGATAGAGGGGGAAACTTCTGGATTCTTCAGTTGTACTTCATCTACATTCAAAATATTGCCTATTTCTTGAATTTCACTTGCATTTTATACATTTTTCTCAACACTGCAGCAAGCTTCCTAAAGGTCAGGATATGTCCCAGGGAACAGTTCATTAACAAAGTCTAAAATATAGATAAATAACTATTGTAACTCTGCATTCTGGGGAGGGAGTCTGCACACTGGGAAGGGAGATTATGGGTCTCCTTTGGTTCTGACTCCAGGGCCGCCAGAACCTCTGATCTGAACAGTCTTTGTTTAAACTTAATCCCCCTATCTATCCTGCCTCCATGAAGGAACAGCTGGCCACCACCTGTATATTATGATTTTTCCTATGGGAAAGTTTCACTGAATTATCCATCAGCTTTCTTTTCTCAAGGTTAAAAATGACTCTGTTCCCTTTGACCTCCTGCCTAGATCTAACTTTCAAATGATCTAAGGTTCTACATTCAACTTTCAGAGCAAGGAAATGCTAGTGTCAACAGAAAATAGGAGCCAGGAACTGACCCGCTGCCCTCAGCACTGCCCCTGTGGGCAGGACTAGTAGCAAGACAGACAAAAGTGGCTAGAACCACGAGACTTCAAGTCCCAGTTCCTCCCTGGCAGAACTGTCATTCAGGAAACCACCCGGCATTCACAGAATGTGCCAGGGTTCAAAACTGGAAGAAAAGCACTGAATTCCTCATATACACTTTCTGAAAATTGTTTCTCTATTAAACTCCCAAGTATGCGTTGTTTACAGAGATGCTCTTGCAAAAAATTCTAGTTATTCTAAAGTTTGTCCCTTGTTCTTTTCAGTTTAGGCCCATTACAGACATTTTGAATCATGGCATTCAGTAAATAATTAAGCTATCTTCTGGTGATAGGATAGTATATACTGTTGCATTTTACTATGTATTAGAATATTGTTACTTGTATTTAGCAGCTCATAAGTTTTTGTAAAGAGGTAGAAACCATACCCATTCAACTTCTACAGTTTATATCTTAGGAAGTAATGTGATGCAAACAAGTGTGAAAGTGAAAAGTGCATCTCACACATTTTCCCAAGAGAAATGGGACTGATTGCAATAGTTCATAAAATGGGATCTGTGGATGGGAAGTCAATGGGACACAGTGGAATTCGTGACTTTCTGTATAGGCAGTTGGCATAGCATCATTTCCAGGCCATGCGAAATTCCTAGAGTTTCTGGATGTACCTGTCTTGGGCTGTGCTTCCTCAGAGGTTGGTCCTGGTTTAATTGGCGGTTGATCCCAGAAAGTGTCAGCAGGAGGAGTGGAGAGATAAAAGGGTGTGGGAATCAAGTGAGTTTTCACTGAGGCCACCTGAGCTTAGCCCCACTGGAGGTTTTCGGAAGGGGGGTAGAAACTTGTCCCACTTAGGGCAGAGATACGCAATATTTAACCACAATTCCCATGTGTAATTAATTGAGGATTTCCCACAAGGATTGTAACCTCTGATCCTTCAAGTATGCCCTCACCCAGGTGGCTGGCTCAGCCCACTGGCAATGAAAGGAAGTCATCAAGTGACATCTGGTCCTTGCAGAAGGAAGCCATTCTATGTATAGAAGCTGATGACCCAGACATGTAGACAGAAGCTGCCTGCTGCTGCAACCTCCCATCATCACTACTGTTCAGAGTCAGGGAACCTGAAATAACATGATATGTGCCCCATAAGGATGAAGATCTGCCTTTCTACAGAGAAGCTTCTCTGTATTTTGCTGCATTGAGGATTTGTTTGCTGGACCTCAGAGCAGACCTGAGGAAATGTATGCTTTCAGCTGAAGAGAGACAAAAATAAGATACTGTCATAAATGACATGCAAATATGCTATTGTTAAGACATGTGTGAGGAGCTACAGAGCCCTGGTGAAGATAATGTGGGCATGATGTCAACTTCTTAAAAGGAGATAAGACCAAGAAGGTGTTATCTTAAATTAATCACCCACATATGGGTGATATATGCTTTTGGGTCCCCATATTCCTTGTATCTGCTGACTGAGACAAAAAAGTTTTTTCTTTTCCTTTTTTTCTGGCATTGCATTTTTGTTCTCCAGCATGTCCATCATAACATCATGGGCAGATGAGAGGTGGAAAAGTGGGTACTTGGGTCAAGAGCTGGTAGAGGAGAGTAGGAAAGAAAGGGAGATGCATGACCTGGCAGCTCAGTACCGGATCCTGAAAATGTTTTTTCTATGGCTTTTGGAAAGAATACACTTTACAAAATTGTCACTTAATAGAAAATTTCCAAAATGTTCACTGCTCAACCATCATTCAATGAATATTGTAAGCAGAAATTTCTCTATTTTGTGTATCTATGTTATCCCAGGTTTGTAAACTCACCTGGGTCCTTCAATCAGACCTGTAATGCATGAGTTGCCAAGCAATTATAAGAGTCTATGGGTTGAATTCTACCATTCATCAGAAAAGATGTCCCATTCCTTTAAGGTGAAATCAGTTTAAATAAGGGAGATGACCAAAAAATTAAATGTTGCATGACAATTTAGTGACCACAGACAAACAAATGGTCAGGAAAGAGACAAGGATGGTAGCTTTCTAGTGCCTGTGTCTGTGGGAGATGATGGAATGCACTGTCCAGATGCCTCTTGCAAGCACAGCTTTCATCCATTGACAAATGGGTGTATACAAGTTCAACCCCCTTGTGGCAACTTGGGACAGTTAGAAGTTGAGATCCTTGAGACTGCACCACTGACCAGCTTCTCTGCTCAATTCTACCATCCTCCCTCCTCTTTCCTTTCATAAGTGTTGGCCCCAATATACTATTATCCCAAGATTCCAAGCCTAATAAACTTCCTGTACACATTCCCTTCTTGGGAACTTAACCTAAGGCAACATCTCTTCAAAACACAGATTTGATCTGATGGTGAGAAGCTACTGCTCGAAACCATCTTTCATAGTAGATGTCATTCTGGTGTTCTTCATATCAAGGCCTTAAACTTTTGCTTGACCTTCCAGGTCAACCAGATCACTGCCTTTCTCAACCTCACCAGGCACCCATTTGCACCTTGGCTCCCATTTTCCCTCACACCATACTTGTGGTTCAATATGTCAACAAGTAATTCAACAAATGAATTGAAGATATGTGATGATCCTCCTTCCTCAAGTGTCAACAAGTAATTCAACAAATAAATTGAAGATACGTGATGATCCTCCTTCCTCAAGGTTTCTTTCAAGGGTATAATCCATACACATCTACCTAGGAAACTGCTCAGTTGGCATGTTTTTTGGGCAACAGAGAGCTTTGCTGTTGTTAACAATGCTCTTTCATAAGTGGACATGGGATACATTTTAAAAAGTTAATTTTTAGAGTAAAGGTGATTTCACACCATCACATATGCCAAAGTTCTACTCAGAAAACTCCCATTTTCTGGGTACAAAAGAGAGGTGTTTCCTAGCCTCGCACTGTCCACACTGTAATGTTTCTAGAGTAACCAGAGTTTGGTGAGACATCATGTCTCCTCTCTGCCTGTCCAAGTGCTCTTAGGGAAAGCACTGGAATAGGTGTGTTGCTGTGAAGGAGTAACAGGTGGTATAGGGTACAGTTCCAGAGTGCAAATCAGGAACTGCTGTGCAACTAAAGGTGTCATGCTGTGCGCCATTTGCAAACCAGAAGAGTCATTCCAAATGAGATAAGGAAAACCTCTCTCGTTAACCATCCCTAAAAAAACTTAGGGATTAAATTATAAAAATAACCTCCTAAGAGCACTGGTGCCCATTAACTTTCCTTATCTAAGTTAGGGACCACCCGCCTACTCTACCCTTTTCTCAATTACTCTTCACTTTAAAATGTTAATTATCTCTCAGGTGTGTTTGTCTTCTTTAAAATGCATCAGGCCCTTGCCCTGTGTCCCTATAATAAAGTTTGTTAATAAAGTTGTCTCATGGTTCATACTTCCATTTAACCCCCGGCTATAGCTAGGCCATCTCTTCTCTAAATTCATTTCTCGTACCCTGCATGGGGGCTAACAGTGTCATCTTTACTTATTATCAATGGCATGAAAATATTTCAGCAGATGGACTTGGATTTGCACCCCCTGGAAAAGAAGGACACAGCCTACCAGCGAGTTAGCTTTTAGAGATGACAGGAGAGTTCCTCCTTCATTACTTTGAGAATCTACATGCAGTTTCCAGTGAATTGATCCAAACTGCTTATTCCTCCAGGAAAGGCCAGCTCCACGAGGTGACAGGCCAGTGGGGGCACACAGATGACCCCAAGTCAGACACTAACCCAGAGTTCACATTAACTAATGCATCCAATCCTTACACAACACTACTAACTCAAGGTTGTCATCATAAGTATGGATGAATAGGTATGGATAAGTAAGCTGAGGCAGACCATCAGCCAGTGGTCCATGATAAGCAATCTGGAATGGCTATGCTGCGGTGGGTGGGACCTCATGGATGTCTAACAGGATTCACCTGTTGAAGCATTTCCCTCTAGAGTCTCAACACTCCAGATAATGGTAACTCCTCCTTTTACAAGACTCAGGAGGAATAAAGCATCTCCCCACTCCAGAAAGCAGCAAAGGAAAAGAACAAAATGTGGTCTTTTTACTTAAGGGATTACTTCCATCATTGCTAGACTAGAATTAATAACCCTGTTACAGTGGGAAGTCTACACCCAACAAAGTTGTATACATGGGGGCAAGTCAGTTCCGTAGAGAGACTCTCAAGATATAGATCATGACTGCCTTCTGACACGGAACATGGGCTTTGTTCTGAGTGAAGTCTCCATCCAAGCACATTCTGTGAGATACATGGCTTGCTCACAGAGCATGATTACATGACCCCAGGTCCCAGCTGTCCTGAAGGGGACCCTGCCCTATGGTCTAAATAAATCAGACACCTGTGGGGTTTTACTTGGAAATAGCATAGTTTGTTTCTTTACAGAATTCAAACAATGGTCCTGCAACAGGCTTAAACTTTGACCTCTCTCAAGCCCTTTGCTGAGGGAATTTCCGAGCATTAACTTGTGGTGGAGACCAAGGGAGTTTGTCTTCCACCCACCCATCCGTGCCTTCATTCTGACCTGGGCCTCCTTTAAGGAAATGAGTGGCTCCCCACTGTCTAATCAGATGGGCCCCAGACAAGCAGCACTAGGCCCCAAGCCTCCCTGCCTGTGTGAGCCTTGCCGGCTCAGCTCTCTTAGAGCCTGTGGCATTTCTCTAAAGGTTAATTAGGCGGCAAATAGATTGGAGTGTTCCTCTCCACCCTGGACAGGAGGGGCTCACCCATCAGGACAGCAGGACTCTATGTGGGCACTAGGTCTTAGAAACCACCATGGGGCCTGAAATTACTTATTCCCCAGACTTAATAATGACCTATGAGGAAATTCTAAAAATAAAATTCTGCCTCATCTGCTCCACTGCTGTTTGGCACTGGGTTCATTTAGAAGTTGTTCTCCTATCAGAGAGTTCACTGAGGTCACCTATAATTCCCCAGTGAGGCCCCAGTATCTCTCTCTCTCTCCCCTGACTATTGCCCTAAGTCCTTCAGTGTATGTTCCTTAAAGATAAAGACATTCTCTAACATGACCTCAAAAATTATCAAAATCAGCAAGTTAAGGTGGAAGCACCCCTGGCATCTCATGCATAGGCTTTTCTCAGACTTCTCCCCTTGTTTCCAAGAGTACCCCTGAGCAAAGCCACTCCCAAAGATGTCAGCCTTTGCTGCATCTTTTCAGAGTCTAGAGCAGATTCCAGTATTCCTTTGTCTCTTGCTGCTTGGATATTGTGAAGATGGCAGGATAATTCAGTAAAGTGACCTTTATTTGGTCAGGCTCTTTATAAACTTTTATCTTACTTCATCAGCAAATTCTCATCTTTTTAACCAAAAGAAGCAGTCTTGTGTAGCAATCACCTTACTTAAGTTTCAAGGTGCTGCTTCTGTCTTGATAGACAAATGGCACCATGGTTCTGACAGGCTGCAGTGTATTGGTTCGTCTCTGTTAAAAAAGGGATGAGAGACAATCCTCCCCCCACCCCCCACCCCCAGGAAACTGCTGTTTTCCCTCCAGAACTGCCCCAGCTGCTGGGTCAGGAGGCTTCAGGTCACCATGGAGAGATCCCAGAGTTCTGGTTGCAGGTCTCAGCTGCAAAGAGCATTAGAATGATAATGAAAGATGTATTGTTCCATGTGGAAAAAGATCAGACCTTTAGTCAGAAGGTTCAATCCCAGAGGCCCAGTCTGAAAATGCAGTACAGCAGGAGCCCAGGGTCTGAGGCTGGTGCTCAGATCCCGGTTACACCGTCAGAATCCTCCCTAAGAGTTCTGCACAAATCGGGTGTATTGCTGTTGGGGCCAGAAGACTTCATATTTGGGATCAACTGGACCTTGTCCTTCCACTTGCTCCTCTGTCTTACCTGCCTTTTTGACTCAAATCTGCGCAATGTAAGGCAATTCCACATCCTGTGTGCTCTGCATACTTTCTTGCTGGACCAGGCTGAGCTGTATCTGCAGAAACTGTAGTGTCTCAGATCTCCAGTCCCGACTCCGGGCATATCTTCCTGTTGTCCTGCTCTGTTCCTGAGGACCCAGCATTCTCACAAGGAAACAAAGTGAACAGGACAGACTTATTTCCTTTCCCAGTGCCATCTCCCACCAGTTGGGACCAAGACTCAGGCTCTAAGTAGACAACAGACAGATGTCTCTTTGCCATCTTTGCACAGAGCCACGTGATCTGTGCAAGTCTGGGAAGGATTTGTGGAAAAGGAGACCTGTTTGTGGCTTAAAGAATTGGTGGGCTTGAGGAAGTGCTAAAGAGATAGGCTGGGCTTGGCATGGGTGACCTTGATTTGGGCCTACTTGGGAATGCCTAAGAGTCAGCTATACTTCTCTTTTTTTCTCTTTCATTGAGAAAACCAGGACTCAGGCACAGGGGTGCTATGAACTGCATGTATGATTAGCCAATTATTTGCTGCCTGCCTTTCCAAATGAACCTGGTAGCAGCATCTTTGCAAGCAGAGAAGGGAAGTCCATATGCTCCTTGCCGCAGCCAGATCCTCTAGTCCTGGAGATTACTGTGGACACCTCTGGAAGACACCCCACAGACACCAATGGCTCAGCATTTCCCTGCCCTACAGTGCTCTCTGGCCTCTGTGTGGGGTGGCCACAGGTCATGGGGAGGTTTCCTGTGGGAACAGTGCTTAAACAGTGAATGTGGGAACTGGTAGCTATCTGACTTGCTTCCCTTTCGGGGGAGAATTCTAAGGTGTGTCATCTTCAAAGCTGCTCTGAGGGGCTCCACTCTGCAGAATGGAGCCTCAGTTGCCTGTGAACACAGGCCGTTCATTCACCTTTGCATTACATTTCCCCCTTCCCTGTCTGTCTCCCTTCTCTACTGTCCCCTTGGGCTCCCCAGTGGGCTCCCAAGTATATATTGCTGTCCCCATACAAGCTTCAGGCTCCTCTTAAAGGAAAAAATGACACCGTTGGTTGCTGCTTTGTTCAGGGGCTCTATTGGGATATGGGAGCCTGAATAAGGACTGTGGAGATGATAAGTTAGGATCCATCTTAATTTGCTGTTTTGATAATTTTTGAAGTTATGTCAGAGAATGTCCTAAATACTATAATTATAATTATATTTAGTGGCAAGTGCCTGGAGTGGGGCAGAGATAAAGTATATACAACTTTCTGTGTTCATATTTGGGGGTCTCTGGGTTAGAGGTAGCTGTGATTTTTAAAAGTTCTTCCTTTAATTTTTCTATAAACAATGTCAATTATTTTTAAAGGAGTCTAAACTATTACTTTTTATCACTCTTGGGTCTACCTTTTGGATCAGGAATATTTACAGAGCCGGAGTCCCCCATGTCTGCCCTGTAAGAGCTGACTCGCTGCTCTGCATCCTTCATGCAATTGACTAACATCCTCCTCATCCATCCAGAGTCTTGTGCTGTTCATGGCTCTGTAGGTGGCCAGGGTCAGAGAAAGGGCCAGTCAGAAGGCCAGCCCACTGAGGGCCCTGCTTCTGCTGCCCCTTCATCTTGCTCTGACCCACTTTCCTCAAGCTGCAGGCCTGACTGGGTGCCTGGGCTTCTCTCCTTCTTCCAGACTAGGCTCACTATGACAGTTCCCAGCAGGAACACAAGGGGCTCAGAAGGTTGAGGTTTGGTATCACCTTGTGTGTGAGAGAGAGCTCCAGTTGAGCCAAATGTCTGTGAAGGGGCTTCATGGAGATGAAGGAAAGGTTCTGTTGTGTGTGTGGTAACCTTGCCCCACACACCAAGGGGTACCCATGGATACAAGAACACACAAGGTTCTTGTGAGTTTTATTTGCTTATAACTGCGCCTCCACCTTTGTGTAGCCCCCCGCCTAGCTGCTGTGTGCTGCGCTTACTCTTGCCCTTCAGGGTCTCACGAACTGAATTTAATACAGCTCTCCCCCAATGCTCTAGACATGGCACACAACATTCTAGCACCTAATTTCCTCACTCCCGTCTGCACAAGGTATTCCCTATCACTTCCACCTGCACCCTGCTCACTGCCTTCTGTCTTTCCCTCCTGAAGGTCTTTCCTTCCAGACAACTGACAATGCTGACCCTAGGATGCCCTACCCTGCAGCAAGTGAGTGCTGACTATGCCCCGGTCTGTCCTGGAAGATTCCAAGCTGCAGCATGAACCTGACATGTAGGTTGGTGGCCATTGGATCGCCAGCGAGACAGGGTTGCAGTACCAAAGCTGAAGCACCTTTGTGGTCAGCAGCCCTGATAAAGTTAATTGAATCTCATGCTTGGTGATTCGGAAAGCGTTCTCCCATGCACGGGGCTCCCAAGCTGTCTGCAGCTCAAAGGCTGCTGGCTCCGGTACTGTGGGAGGTTTAACATTTGGATCTACCCATGCCTAAGGAGAAAATTCCAGTCTCACAGGATCAGTGACAGCCAGCTCATACCGTCTATATCATGCAATCTTGTCTGCTCCTTTTCCTCTAAGCAATGTGGGTCAGTCCAGGGTTGGAAATACCCGGCAAACATTCCAGAAAGCAGAATGTCTGAGAACTCTCCCAGACCAGCGGCTGCCCTCCAGTACTTTTTGGTCCTGGCAGCTGGAAGCTCACCCATCTTTTCCTTCACAAGCACCCAGGCTTCTCCCAGGGTGCAGAGTGCACTGGAGGCACTGTGAATTCAGGACCTGTTTGGCCCAGCACATCATCCATCTTAGATAATTGATGGAATCTCTAAATGAGGTTATTCAGAGTACCATTAAAACAAACAAACAAACTCATGTGTATTTTAAAGCATTGTTCAAATTAAACACTTAAAATATGCTGTACATTTTGGCTCTTTTTTCCCTTTCATTCTTAAATGCATTTGGCAGCTTATAAAACAGAAGTCGTCAAAACCTTAACCATCCTCAGAAATGTTCTGAAGTGTCACACAGATTTGTATGCAAACACAGGTGCCTAGGCCTTGATGAAGAGTGTACCTTTTCTTCTACTGTAAGATAAAATACCAGCAGCTGTTCCTCCTACTGCCTCATTTAAGTAGTTAGTGCAGAAGTTCCTGTTAGCCTGACAGAAAGCCTAAAAACAAAGTATTTTTTTTAAGTGCAGGAATATTCAAATGCCTTTCAGGCAAATATTCTAAGCACATACAGACCCACTAAAATGCTGTGTGTCAAGGCAGATGTCATTGTAATGTGCAAACAGATATATAGAGATTTGTGGTTCTGCTGTTTGAGGCAAGCTCTCAGGCATGGGACAGAAGACTTTAAACTGAACATGTCCATCTCTCAGCCCTTGCTTTCTGGAAGGAGGTTGTAGGCTTTAGAGTAGCTCCAAAGCATGAGGGTTGGGGGCTGACATGAGGGTTATGGGTGGTCAGCTCAGACTGATTGGGAGTTTTGACTCAGACCTCCTCCAGCAAGAAGCAGGAGCATGGCCAGCAAGCCCCAGACAACATACCCTTTCTGTCTAGTTTTACAGCAGTGTCACCTTGTCTGAGGCAGTCCTCCCCCCTGGCTGGCAGGCAGGAGATTAAAGCTTCTACTGGGGTTCCTGGGCCAGTGAACTTGAGACCAAAGTAATGTGACTATGGTAATGTTTATCAGTGGGGATTGGTCAGGTCCGGTTACTGACTGAAAGAACAAACTAACAACAATAACAATGGAAGTTACCCATAACCATGCTCCTGGTGACAGAGATCCATAGCCTGTATATTTCCTTCGAGTTTTCCCATGGCTTTATCTACACAAAAATTTTTTTTTTTGCAGGCTTGGAATGATATGCAGCATCCACAGATTCAAATCTTTCTTTTCTCCCCTTAACATTCTAATGAGCATTTTCCCATGACAAGATGAAGATTTCTCATCAGAGCTGAATTCTGATCCAAAGAGCAAAAGTGGGAATGTTTGGCTTCTGAAAATTATTTTGATGTACAGCTTTGTTTCCTGGCCCTACTCTGTGTCCAGGATGGAAGTGGTTCCTTCCCAACAGGAGATGTGGTCTGTGGAGGGAAGAACAAGTCACAGGGCTGGTGCTGGAGTCCCGACCATTTCTGCCACTTCCTAGCTCAGAGAAAAGCTGAACTGATGCTTCTTACCTTGGTAACTTCTTATGTGTGGAGGTCAATCCTATTTTCCCCAATAGGAGTCTAGGTCACTTGTCCTCTTGGGATCCACTCTACCCCTCTACTCTCTCAGACCATGTGCTTGTATATAGTACTCTGTCCCAGGATGACCCTAGTTACCACAGAGGACAGGGGTAGGCCTTGTCCACAAGATACCCTTTTCACTAACAGTGTGATCATATCATGGAACACTGTGATAAGGAAAGACTATTCCTTATGGAAAGACATATATCTATCTATCTGCCATTGGACCCAGTAACTCCACTCCTAGGCATCTATGCAAAAAAAAAAAAAAATGCAAAAACATAACTTGAAAGGAAACTTGCACTCCCATGTTTTTTGCAGCACTATTTATTATGGCCAAACTATAGAAGAAACCTAAGTACCCCAGGACAGAGAAGCGGATCAAGAAGATGTGAGGCCGGGCACGGTGGCTCGTGCTTGTAAGCTTCAGCCTATGAAGTGACCGGGGCTGGGGATCGCGGTTCGAGTCCCGCCTGGGGCCCATAGCGAGACCTAGTTCCAAAAAAATAGCTGGGCATTGTGGCGCGTGCCTGTCATCCCAGCTACCTGGGAAGCTGAGGCTGGGGATTGCTTGAGTTTGTGGTACCCCGGGCAACAAGAGCCTGCAGTTCCACAGGCAAAAATAGCAAGACCTAGCAAGACCTAGTCTCAAAAAAAAAAAGAAGAAGATGTGAAATATATGCACAGTGGAATACTACTTAGTGATTAAAAAACAACAGCAACATGGGTGGAGCTGGAAGGGATAATGCTATGCAAAATAAGTCAGAAGGAAAAAGATAAGTATCAAATGGTGTCACTGATATGTGTAATATAAAGTAACTAAACTAATAGTCAACTAAAGAAAACTGAAGAACTACCCCTTGGTAATGGACTAAAGCACTGAAACACCAAAGGGGTAGAAGGTAGGGAAAAAGGAGAAAATAATGAGGAGGGAGGGAGGCAAAATGGTCTGTGGTGGTGGAGTGTGGGTATGAGGTTGGAAGCTCTATAGTAGTAGTGCCTGATGGGGATACCCCAATGTTATCTCAGTTAAAAATTAATAGATATTTCTTTCCAGCTGCAAGGAAGGGCAAATAGCTCATTGTAACAAAGGGTTCACGGAAGTCTGGCATCTGCGGAATAAAAAGCAGAGCAGATTCTTCCCCGCAAAACTCAGAGAGGAGTTTTAATGCACAACGTACTCCATAAAGCTGTTAAGAGGAGGAGGTTCTATATCTGTTATCCAAAATCATTTTTGGAAAATGATTTGCACAGGACATGTGCAAAACAGTTTGGGAAATTTGCACAGTACATGTGCAAAACAGTTTGGGAAATTTCTGTAACTGCACTGCCCTTTTGCAGTTAAGTCACACTAATTCAAACAAAACTGCAGAAAATACCATTTGAATGACAATTTGTTTCTAAAAGAAATCAGTATTATTTTTAAGAACACACAAAGTGCTTTCAAGTTGGAAAGTCAGATGGGCTTGTTTGATTAACAAAGATCCCTCATAATTAGAAACACCATTGGTCTAATAAGAGTTGAGAGTAATTGCTAGTTATCTTAATTGGGTGGGATGTGCTTTAGCAATTGCTTTTTTTTTTTTACTACTTGTGTTTGAGGCTATAACTTGTCTCTGAATATGTGCTCTCTGTCATTCACAGAAACCTCCACCGCACTCTGCCCTCACCCTGCCCCACATTTTTCTCAGCCTCTCTACCTATAGATGTGGCCAAGGGACTATATTTTAAAGATTGGAATTGACCAGAAATAAATGCAACCTCCTCATCTCCTTCAAGAAAGCTGTTTGCCTGGCATACCTCTTTTCCTTTCCCCTGACTCGGAGTGGAAATAAAGCAACAATCAATTGGCGTTGAGTGTGTGGTGGCAGCACTTTTCAGGAATTGGTGGAGCAAGACTTTGGAAGGAACCCCGGGTGTTCCTACTCTAATTGTCTGATAACATGTACTTATACCTCTCCCGCAGTTGTGGTCCACTAACTGTGAGCAGAAGTGAAAAGTGTAACTTGCTAGTTGTGCATGTCACAGAGAGCACCACACTGCTTTCTTCCCACCAGAAGCCAGGCATGATGGGGTGAGCCATGTGCAGGCAGCTGATGAAGGCGCAGCCCAGAGAAGGGTGGAGCAAGGCAATGCCCTGTCCAGATCTGGGAACCAAAGTCATCTTACTTCACTGAACCACCTACACGTTAAGACAATTATATGTAAGATAACCAAGCTTCTGTTTACGTAAGCTCCTATTTTCTCTTTCAAAGCAACCAGATTTATATCTTTTTTTCCTTTTTCTTTATTTATATATAAATTTCACAATTTTGTAATCTCAAGGGTTTGCCCTCTCTCCCTCCCTCCCCTCCCTTCCCCCCTTTTCCCTCGTGTTCATAGTTGTGGGCTTCATTTTGGTGCTTAGCTTGTTTTGACTTTCCTCTCAGGCTTTTATTTATTTTATTTTTTTCACTATATCCCATACATTAGTGAAACCATTTGGTTTCTGCCTTTTTCTTTATGGCTTGTTTCAGCTAATATGATTTCTTCTAAATGCATCCATGTTGTTATGAAGTTGTCAAATTTGTCATTTTTAATTGATGAGTAATATTCCATCGTGTATATGTACCACATTTACACACATCGTGTATATGCCCCACCTCTGTTTTGGGGCATTTAGGTTGTTAATAAATCTACCCTCTTTCATAATACTTATGAATATTATCATGTGACTTATTTGTATCCTTTGAGTCTGGCTTGTGGATATTAATTAACTTATTGGGTGCCAGGAAAAATCCCAGTTCTTGTCACTGAAATGTTAACAGTAGAGAGCTCCGCGTAAGTCAGGTGAGGTCTCCGCCCTGACTGCCCCCTCAGGCAGCATCTGGTTGCCAAGGCAACGGTCCTGGGAAAAAGGGGCAGCTCTGCATTTTGCAACTGAAAGAAGCCTTCCTGGCCAGGTTAAGGCTGAACTGAGTGTGTTTGAACTGGGGGTGCCTGGCCAGCTGTCTTGACTGCCAACAGCTTCCATCCCAAAGCCCAAAAGTGCCGGTGCCGCTACGTGTCACCGGAGCAAACTCAGAAATCAAGGATACTCACTACCAGAAGCACATAGGCAAAGTTATGTGCTATATAAAGATACCCTAAAGAAAACAAATATAAGAATAATTGGAATACCAGAAGGGGAAGAAAAAGACATAGGATCTGAAAGGCTCTTCAATGAAATAATGGAGGAAAATTTCCCAAATCTGAAGAAAGAAATGAAAATAGACATACACAAAGCAAAAAGGACACCAAACTAGTTAATGAAAGAAGAAACACAGCAAGACACATCATAGTAAAACTTACAAAAGTTAAAGATAAAGAAAAAATTATGAGAATAACAAGAGAAAGGAAACAGATAACCTACAAAGGAAAACCGATCAGACTGACCTCTGACTTCTCAGAGGAGACACTCCAGGCAAGGAGAGAATGGCATCACATCTTCAAAACACTCCAAGA